>JAQGAK010003660.1:0-14364 GCA_034696945.1 Lipothrix lubbocki
TTTTTAATAATTTATAATTAAATTCAATAATAAATAATTAATAATTTAATTATTTATTAAATTTAATTATTTTTAATCTGCTTTGTACGTCTCATTCATTCTGCCTTACTCACGGTCATGGAAGTTTCAAGCGGAAGGCTATCATTCATACAGGAATCAATAAAAGATAAATTTTCTGCTTATAATATCTGATTTGTGAAGATGCAAGCAAAGAGGGAAATAATTTTTAACAGAAACAGTGGTTGTGCTAAAATCGACATGAGTCTCTGTTGACAATTATATAAAAGAGCAAATCCAAGCTTCATTACTCCTCAAAATCCGGTAATATTCAAGTAGATACATAATAAAGTTGATATGGTTAGTGTAGTAAATAAAATCAAAGATATCTCATGTCATGCCTTATCTATATTTATGTGACAACATGCAAATGTAATAGACTTGTAAATCCAATTATAACATATGTCCACCAATGTGCATATATAAGTACAACATATGACCCCACAATCCAATGATATTATTTTTAATCTTCAGTTGTGCTAATTCCGCTCACTTTTATCCTCATTAATGACTGCATTTCCCAATGTTCTGCTGACTTTCCGGTCTGGAGCTGCCTATTTATGTATAGTTAAAATGTTTAATATTATGTCATTACTCATTACTATTCAAATTCAATACAGCACATAATCCCTACAGGTAGTTGTGCCTCTTGCATGTAATTTAATTGCTTTGAGATCCAAAACTCTCGGTCCATCCTTACCAGACCTCCGTCAGACCATGAGCTCTTTGGTGCTCTCGCCTCATCCGCAACTGTGTCACTGCATTATTTGTCTGTGCTCTTGTTTTCCAGCTATTTTTTACAATGTTTAATTGTTATTAGGGCTACAGTTTTTATTACCCGTAAATCATCGTAAAAAATTGCATTATTTTATTTGCACTATATATCTATAAGTTAGATTCTCCACAACAAAGTTAATTATCTATCTTGGTCAATCTCACCCATGTTTCCATAGACGGAAATTATCCTTCATACGTCAAAATGAAAACTAAGGTAAATTAATTCAACTAAAAGTTATATTTACATAAGGTTGCATTTTGTAAACTGTAAAATTATAGTACAAACAAGTAAATATTTTATCTGCATGACGTTATTTACCGGCCCTTACTCCAGGATCTGTACCACCTCCACTTTTCAAAGGTGATTCCACATGAATTGCTGCATACATATGGAACAAAAGCGTCAGGAAATTTAATATCCCTTATCAATCCTCTATCTCATACCTATTGCTAAAAGCTTCCAATCTTTTTATTAAACAGGATTTTAGAGGAATTTATTAGTACTTATTTGGGATATTATCTCCGGGCGAATAGATTTTTGTTAAATATGTGTGTGAATATTGTGTAGGTAAATAAATTCATAGATGCATAACAATCCTGAATATTCTCATACAACATTCCGGCTGAAAAATCATGTTCAAGTTATACAGCATATGTGTAATATATGCGATAATTTGCACAAAAATAACTACGAACCCTAATGGGGTTCATGTGTTAAGGGGCAATGTTGATAATGTAATGATGGTAGTTTATTGTGTGATAGCGAAATTAAATAAACTTAATTTAGTAAGAAACACATACACAGAGTTTGTTGCGTTTAAAGGACATAATGTAGGGGGTCGTGTCCATTCCTTTCCATTGTACGTAATATTCCACTGGGTTCAAATGAGTATGGAACAAATTAGATGTACACGTGTATAAGTATAAAATCATAAATCTCTATTATATGCATTTCTTATACTTTTGTGTAACCTTGCCATCCTGTATCAAAGCTCTAAATGAAAAAAACTTGGAGTAGATATTTTCATTTCTTTTCTTGCTGAATGATTGTGATTTAAAATATTTTGCTGATGTTGTCATGCTGCTTATTACTTACTTATAATTCATATGTGAAATCAACTTATGCACGAGGTTCATGAAAGCCCAAGTTGTAAAGTGTGGTTATTTGCAACCACAACGCTATTCTTGCAAAAGTGAGCGTTATAGATATCTTTCTGTAATAGCATTAAAAACAACTCATGGATTCTCCAATAGACTTGGAACAACAGAACTATTAGGGGGAAATGTGGGGCATGATTAATTAGCGGAAGAGCCTATAAGGTATTGGATTACAAGTGTCAGGTTGTTGATACGTATCACATACACATACATACAAATTGGATTTGACAGCCTGAACTTTCCACAAGCTCACATTACACTCTAAACCATCAAAGTTCTTGAGATATATGTATGTGGCGATAATGGAAGTAGCCTTATGAACCTTCATGTATAATAGTGAGAAGCATTAAGATAAACCTCTGGAACAGAAAATAAAATAATGTCATACCCCGTCATTTGGGCACACACTTAGAATCCAAGTGACGGAGTTGTGTGTTGTGTCTGCTATCCTCCTCATATTTTTACATGCAGTAAATTCCCAATATGCTGAAACATTCGGCGTGAACGGTCCTCTGATACGTTGCTTCGTATAAACATATATTTATATACTGCATGAAGAACCCTCTTGCATTTGTAAAATCCAAAGAATTGCATAGTGTTCTCCCGTACATCCGTTCACTTGAATATTTTGGTGTGGTCAGAGAAGGAGAACTATAAGGATATTGCTCACCCATTCACGACAATATTTTCCTTTGCTATTTCATCAGCCACTTGCCATTGTGAAGCGAGCGCAGGAATCGTGCCCGCCTGTTGAGCTTCTCGTTTCTTTTCGCAATCAACGGTACTCGCTTTCGCTCGGGATACACAGTTCCAGTGGAACTTTGCAGTCTCTCGCAAACCAACGTCTCTCCTCTTCTAATCTGTATTCCCCTTTACTCAATTTCTGGTTTCGTGTATTTATTATTTCCATTTCACAAAGGTGGAATTGATTAGAAATTAGAATTTTTGACTATCTACAAAAGTGCTACTACTGCAAAAACATACTTTCTAAAATTTTGGCCATCGGTCGGTTGTTGAGCGGGTTGAATTATCAGCAAATTTGATAAAATCCAGATCTTTTGACATACAAAATAAGAAGGAATTGGGATTGAATTTTACAACGTGCCAAATACCGGCTGAATTTTTGCGCCAGGTAATTGTATGTATTCCATACGGATTTTTTTTAATTGTTTGTTTATTTATATGGTATTGTTATTTATGTTGTAAAATGCGGCATTGTCACAGAATGCAAAAGAGAGAAGTGAGCATTGTGTACCAAACAAGTATCTATTGTCTTTTTAATTGACAAGCGGAGGCGCCGCTCCTTATTCGCGTGCTTCCATATACTTTCCATGGAAGCGTGAAGCATGCTTGCTTAGCTTTGACAATATCTTTATTAGTGAAGCTTTAGAGTTGCGACGTTCCTGTCGATCCGAAATTGCACACATGAAGTGTAAGCGTCTGGCTTTTGCTTGTGGAAGCAACTGGTTCAACTGGCAGAAAGCATTTTCTTTAGACTTTTTTAATACTTCTCAATATATTACCTTACGTGTTACAGGAAATTAAAGGTTTCACTTTATCCTATCCTTTATGTATGTAGTATCTATGAAGCTCAAGCGGTCTGTTGAGAACTTGTATGTTATATGAATTTGCTATATATAACATTGATATAAGCATAGTTTCTCGTTTTGGATGATTACAAAGGGAAAAATCGAAAGCAAATTACTACCATCCAGTAAGTAAATATAATTATAGAGTATCCAAGAACGGAAGGCCGGAGACGGAGTGCAAAAACCCAATTTAGCATCCACATGTTCACAAGTATAGTTCATCATTATTGCTGAAAACTGGACATGTAAGTGTTAGGATGTGTAAGGGCCAAATATTCCATTTTATTGCTCTTGCATTATTGCGTGGCTCTGTGGTTTGCAATAATTACAATAATTATTGTAGCCTACCAAAGGGCCATTCCAGTAGAACGCCTCAATAATAACTTAGCCAGCACTAACATGGCATAGGGGAAACTTGATTTTGTCAAGTTCAACTGATGCTCATCCTTAAATCATCCTTGAATCGTTACAATTTCTCGTGTGCATTTTAGCAACTGCATAAAGTTCACAAGTCCTTTAAAATACATATTTGCTATGATGTGCATTCCAAGTTATGAAATATCAAAAATACAAACTGAAATGATTGAAACAACAGAAACGGCACACAAGGATCTCGGTGGACATAGCATAATTTTATTCAAACTAACCCTCGACTTTTTTTCACCAATGCTTTAGGAGAACAACATTTTTTTAAGGATCGTAGACAATTTTTTTAATGAAAATAGTCTGGATTCCTGATTTGAGAAGTTGAGGATAAGGAAAAATTCAGATTTTGAAACATTTGAGCCATGTCAAAAAAATGTTGACGCCCTAGAAGATTCAGTAATCTCTTAGTACAGGCAAGTAAATACACCTGGGCCGAGCCTTAGAAAATTATAAATTCCATTTTTAATAAATACTCAAGGTTCAAGCGCCATTCATTGAGACAATATCGTGAGAGAGAAGGAATAGAAGTGGGCAGGAAATACATATTTGTGTCTCCTTGTATTGAATCCTATTTATTCCAAAATACGTTGAACGTATATTCAATAATCATATAAATTGGACATGACAAGTTGGGAGGAAAATATGTCAAAATCTCTGTGTGTACTTGCTTTTGCTGTGGAAAATTGTCGGACTTCCAATGCATGATTTATTAGGGAAATGTCTAGATTGTGGGTTGGAATGGAATGGATATCATATTGTTCAGGTTCAGGGATATGTATGGTTCGAATGTTAACACTTTGGTACGACATACATAGGTAATATCTATAACATAAACATAGTGAACTCGCCATTAATAAAAATATGAGAAATGAGAGCTCGCTTACGTTAGTTCAGTTGTGCACAAAGGTTAGATCATTTATGCTATATTTGGCTGAAGGAAGTGGTTTTCCTTGATTTCGTATTCACTCTCGGGTCAGGCTTTTATGGAAATTCAAATCACTTGTACTGGCCTAATTATGAAGATTTTACGGGTTCTTTTTCATGTCTACAACATATACATCATTTGTAAATAGTCATCAAGACTACAAGTAATCATTTAATGGGTGTCCATAATATGAAATGACGACATGAATTAATATAATAATAATAATAATTATTGTTATTATTGAATTATTATTCCTCTTATCTGTATTTGCATCACAACTGCGGGCTCTTGCTCTATGTTCGCGGTGAATAATCCATTGGTACTAGAGATAAATTTCAGTTTAATCAATAAATTGATATTATTTAAGTTCATCCATTTTATTGTAAAGTTAACCCCCAGGACATTAAAGACGGCGGAAAAGAAAACATGAGTACAAACTATCCGTACCTATTTAAATAATAATATTATTATCGTTTAAGAAAGCCGCACGCATTCGTTGACTGTAATAAATTTATTAATGCTTCAGAACATGCACAAAAGAAAGACTTACAACATAGCGGAGGATGTTCCGCTGGAACAACTCGGTAAGAAGGATGACCCACTAAAGCCGACTTTTACAGAGGTCAGAGAAACAGATAAGGTGGAGCTGAAGCGTTCTGTCACTCTCATCAATGGAATCGGAATTATCGTCGGGTCGATTATTGGATCTGGAATTTTTCTCACTCCGGGCGTAATATAAAAATCATTTTGTTTCATCATTACTAGTATATATTATATAAGGCATATTGCTGCAGATAAGTCTTATCTTCCAAATGGTGTTGTATATGGAAACTTTGAGACAAAATTAAGTGAATTCGTCGACAAAAGAAACTTTAATATTGGATTGATTTTGTGTTTAACCAGGGAGTCTACGCTTCTGCACAAGATCCTTACCTGTCATTAGGTGTGTGGGCGGGCTGTGGAATATTTTCCTTAATCGGAGCCATCTGCTTTGCTGAATTGGGAACATGCATTACGCGGTCTGGAGGGGACTACGCTTATATTTACGGTAAAAAGTCAAAAAATAAATTAACAGTGCAATATAAAATCAGAATAAGCTCAATACAACCGCCCGACCACGAATCAAATCAATTGAGTTGAGTCTCAAATTTTAAATTTGGTTTTGAATCAGGTCATGTCAAAAACATAAAATGTTTGCGTCTGATTTCAAACCTAATATAGAATGAATATTGTAAAACCCAGACTTTTCATTATCCCATCATGGGAATTGAATGTCAAATCAGAACCTCAATTTTACAAATACAATACATACATAGGAGCACACGGATAATGAAAACTTCGATTTCTTGGTTGACAGTTTAATAGAAAATATCTCAATGGATTTGAAATTTTTAGAGGCGTTTGGACCATTCACTGCATTCCTCACTCTTTGGGTGACTGTGCTAGCAATTCGTCCTACTACAATTGCTATTGTGGCGATTACGTTTGCTAAGTATGCTATAAAGGTGAGATAATACATGATATACATAAATTAAATGTAGAGATACATATGCATGCAATTTTCAAACAAAGTTTGTGTAACTATGCCAATTTTTATGCATGACAATTTTTTAATATAATCAGCCATTCTTTCTGACGTGTGATCCGCCGGCAGAAGCTGAATTACTCATGGCAGCAGCATGCGTATGTAAGAATTATAAGTTCATTCCCCCAATTACACACTCTATAATTAAGTCCATACATAATAAACCTGGCCAGATGAAACCAATAAGAGTTTGGATTACCGCTAAATACACTGAAATAAATACGCACGCTGATTAATTCTCAAACTTCCTAATGTTTTGAGGCGTTTTATTCAGCTCGGATAATCGCCAAGCAATAAAATGCAATACAATTCAAGATTGCATCACTTTCACAGTAGCAAAAATAGATGTAATTGTTCACGACACCAACGAATGATGATAACATGTTAGATAATTTCATTCTCAGGTTTCCTAACCGCCGTCAACTGTCTCAGCATAAAATGGACAATGAAGATCCAGGATATTTTTACTGCAGCCAAGCTCATTGCTCTTGCCTGCATCATCATTACTGGTTTCGTCTACCTTTTCATTTGGAGCTCAAATGGTACCCAAGGCAGCGTTATAACTCTAAATCATAATAAATTAATTGACTTAATTAGAATAATAGTGGCTGTGCATTTAATATTTTAGTGATGACATTATGCTCGAGCGACTATACCGTCCTTCTTGCCTAAAAATATTTAAGATGTCCAAATTTAGCCATATTTACGATCCTGTTGCAATGTTTTACAGTAAAATTGGCATTCAATGGAATTTTTAAATGAATATTTGGCATTGCAGGTGATTCCACGCTGGACGGCAACACCTTTAATGCTAATGCGTACTACACTTTTAAAAGTAATTCAATCGTATATTTAATGTAGCATATTAATTACCTTTAATATTATGCATCACCAATTATTCCGAAGTGTATAAGAACCAAATGTTTTCAATGTTGATTTTGTATTGCAGAAGAATTCACGTACCCTCAATTGTCAATTGCATTTTACAATGGGTTATTCGCCTATGCTGGATGGAATTATCTCAACTTAATTACACAAGAGCTTAAGGATCCTTACACGTAATGCTGTTTTTCCGTTTTGTATAGACGAACATATATCTCCTCGTCAGTAATTGTTCATTAAGTGTAGTGCATCTCGTACACATGTACGATCACTAAGTACGTACATAACGTACGCAGTACTTTGTGACTACGTTGCTGAAAAAGCAAATTCTTACAGCCGAGCTGGCGTTTGTCACAACAATTTTCACAGTACATAATGATGCAACATGTATGTACATTGATGTAAATAGATGGTTTATTGTATTGGACCCGATCCTTTGCAAAACCTGTTGATTTCCTATTGTACACTTTTGTGGAGTAATGCGAATTACACTTCACTGATTGTGAGCGTGCTTCAGCAACTTTCCTCGATTTTTTCTCTTTGAAACTGCACTTAAATGAAACATGAAAAGTATCCATTTACTCATTTGAGTCGTTGGAGTGATATAGGCCCCTACAGACATTGAATTTATTTGATTGTGGTAATTTTATGGACTTCGCCAACTTTCTCTCCTCGGCCTTTATCTCCACTCCTTGGCTCCTTCCTTGAAGAGAGGCAATTTAGCAGACAAGTGTTTGAACAATCATCTCTTCTCTGCAAAAGTAGTTCTCCTTCCCAGACTTCTCCAGCATGCGGGTAACTTGGAGAATATGTGGAGTAATAGGATCAATACAACAAGTGCTTGTCTACGATGGGAATAGAGATCATCATGAATCTTTCACTGGCAGTTCTCACTCGCATTGTGAAAGCAATCTTTACAGACACTCCATATCTCTTGTCTGCTTTTTGTATTCCGACGAACCATCCACCCTCGCAGTTTGTGTTTAGTGCTGACGCAGAAACTCATGAAATTCAAGTTACACATATGCACATAAATGGTGAATAATGTTAGATCCTATTTTTACTTTTCAGGAACCTTCCACGAGCTATTTACGTTGGGTTGCCCTTAGTCACTATCATTTATGTGCTGGCGAATGCTGCCTACTTCATTGTCTTATCACCTGCGCAAATGTTGAATACACCAGCTGTAGCTGCAGTAAGATAGAATCCGATATTCCAAATTAAGTATATATGTTCAAATTAAATTGGCCATTGACATTGATTTTATACTGCAGGTTTTCGGAGAAATCACCTACAATGAGTACATGCAATGGATGATTCCAGTTTTTGTGGCCATGTCAACATTCGGAGGAGTCAATGGAACTCTGTTCACAACTGCCCGAATGTTCTTTGCTGGATCTGAGCTCGGTCAAATGCCAGAGATTCTAGCATGCGTTCATGTCAAGAGATTTACACCTGTCCCCGCAGTCATTTTTACAGTAAGGAAATAATTTCCGGTATAAATATTATAGAGTAAATAGTTAAAATAGTTTGTCAATACGCTCTTTTCTTTAATTCTGGATACGGGAAATTACAATAATTAATAATTAAATTATAAAATATACATTGTGTACATGGTATTCAAATAAGCTGACTATTTTCTGTTCTCCAGTGCATTGCCTCCCTGATTATCTTGCTATTGGGGAGCATTGAACTTCTTCTGAATTACGTCAGTTTCATTCTCTGGGTGTCAACGGGATTGAGCGTTGCTGCGATGATTTGGCTTCGTCGAACACAACCAGATCTGGAGAGACCGATTAAAATATCGTTAATCTGGCCATGGATCTACGTCATCATCACCGCTATTCTTGTTGGATGCTCCATCTACGCCGATTTGAAAAGCACTTGTAATTTTTATGACAGTTTTAATTATTATTGTTATTATTATGTATTTTAGATGTATAAATGGCAAAGTTATTTCATAATTATGGTCTGTCATCCTTTAAATTGGGTTCAACAAAATATGTACGTTTTACAAAAAATCCTCATTCTGTTATAATATTTCTATTTTCAGTATATGGCATCTTGATAACACTGACCGGTGTCCCCGTGTACTTGATCTTTATTTGGTGGCCGGAGAAGAATTCAAGGCTAAAAAAGAAGAACCCAACAAGTTGTTCCTGTAGTAATGGGCTGACGGCATTCTTCCAGAAAATGTTCAGTGTGATTCCACAAGAGAAGAGTGAAACTTTGCTTTAAAAAACATGTACCATGACTGTAAATTGCTTTTACAACTTACTATCCAAATAAATACATGTTGTTGTTATAATAATTTGAGTACAGTTATGTTGTTATTTATTGACCCCCAAGCAATCTTTATCTAACGCGTCTTGACGTGTATTTTGTGTAAAATAGCTACAAAAACCTTGAATATGGCTAAGAACAACACATGAAGAAGTATGTTGACACTAACACAACACTGCTTATTGTGTTATCATTTTAAAGTTATTTCTAGACGACGCGTAAATAAAATCTTTGGTTGATGTCACTGCGTTTTTTTTATTGATCTGAACTTTATTACCCTTCTTTGAATCCCAGGATTTACCTTCGTGGACGGTAACTTTCTCTTTCCTACTGGATTTTTCTTAAAAGGAGGTTTTATAGGCAAGACCCTTTTAAGCCTTTTAAGTCAAGAAAATAGCAGGTAAAAGCATTTTTTACCTGACAGCGACTTACCCAAACAGATCGTAAAGTAGATAAAAGGTTTAGTTTATTTTTAGACAACTGGAACATTATTTGATCGAAGACTTGGACAATCTGTTGTGATTTTTGAACTTCAAAAGATCAAGACAATAATGATTTAATGGCTAAACCTTTTTTTATTCCTCAATCATCGTGTCCAAAAATTAACTTTGTGTTGTAAAAACGAATAAACAAAATCATAAATACCCGAAAATCTAGTGAGCTTGGGTTTCCAAGGAAGAACACAAAAATATATGAATAGAAAAACATCGATCGAAGTATTCAGTTGTCGCTGAATCTGCTAGAGACTTTGATATTTTTAAAAGCACACGTTTCTTTGAGTTGTAGTTAATAAAATGATGCTGAAAATAGCAATTTTGATTTTTGTTGCTGGGACTGTATTCGGGGCAACCCTGGACGGCGCGAAGAAAGATAGAGATATGGAAAATCCCGGTAAAGATATTTCCACTTTTGAAATAACTACATTTTTGTTTAAGAATTTTTCTATATTGTTTTAAAAATATCCAAAATGCTCCATTGAATTACTCTTTATTTTCGAGTGCCTTTGGAGGTGGCAGAAGAACTCGAACTACAAACTGAAGGAGGCATTGAGTATGTACCGGAACCAAGTGGTTTGCAGTTCCCGGTTCCTTCATCACCGCCACAAATGCCAGAACCACCACCAATGCCGGCGCCTCCAATTATATTTAGTCGGAATGCCACTAGCATTTCTGGTAAGTTTATTACTTCGTCACTGTACAAACTTTCCTAGATGGGTTTTCGTATTAACCTTGACCCAAATTTTGCATGTATCTACTTATAAGTATAATAAAATGACTTAAATCTAATTAAGTTTAACAAGTGTAAACAAAGAATAATTTCGGTATTACTTCATTATTTCCACATTTTTGCGCAATATTTTGCAATTGCAATCAATATTTATAGAAACATAATATTCTTTCGAAAAAAATTACTTTTAAAAATAATTATTTGAATGTTTGTAGTAAAAGTGAATGATTATTTGTAGGGGTCAAACCAATATTTCCGACCCGACCTCCTATGATGGCCTTTAACCAACCTGGAGTCTATATGGAACGCTATTTTTGGCCTATTTCTCAAAAGCATTTACATTCTACAAACATTGCCAAAGGCCGGTCTCCTCATCACCTGGACCCAACAGCCCTGCCGACATACACGACTCAGACGATGGCCAACTATCAATACCCCTACCAATACGGCTACCCGGCAAGTTACTCTGGAAGTTACCCTGCAAGTTACCCTGGAAGTTACTCTGGAATTTACCCTCAATATTATTACACTCCTCCACAGGGGCAAGATTATTATGTTGAGTACTTTTATGACTACGACCAGCAACGTCGTCAAAGCAAGTGAACTGTTCATTTGCAATTTTTCATTTATTACCTTTCGTGACTCAAATTATTATTGATTCTTATTTGACGTCATCTGACAATTGAATAAATTATACTGCTTTGTGAGAATAAATTGGTAATACACTTTAAGAAGCTTTGCTACCTTAGAAAATGTTTACAAATTGTCACGAAAGCCAACCTGTCAGATATTTTCATAAATATAAAACCCCAGAATGACTATCTAAATTATATATAGGAAAATTTCATGATTAAAATTAATTATTATATAAATAAATTATTATAATATATTATAAAAATAATTAAATTGTTAAAAAAATATTATTTAAGTACATGACTATTTATTTACCTGTTGTCGTGAGCCTTAAAAAGCAAATCATGTAATGACTAAACTTAGTGAATAGTGAATCATACTGTAGATGATAAATAATACATGTATTGACCTATATGACACTGTTTGTATTCTATTAATATAATATAAATATAACGAATCAAGTTCTACAACTACTAGGTATAAGTATATGATTGGGTAAAAAAGGTCGATCGTGTAATCATGTTTATTGAGCTGTAGTTTTCGTGTGGATAAAGATGGAACAGCACTGTCTGTTAGCAGGTCCCATGTGGTCTAGTGGCTAGGATAGCTGGCTTTCACCCAGCAGGCCCGGGTTCGATTCCCGGCATGGGAAATATTTTGGTGTATTTTTCGAAATATATAACAACAACATACGGTTAACAATTTTATATTTTATTTCGCCATTTTTAAAATTCTAGTATTTGTACCATAATTTAACACAGGATTCGATTATTTTCGGTACGAACGTTTTTGTGCTTTTCTTATTGAATAGAAAATTAAATGGATTTCCGCGGTACAGGGATTGTTAACTTCGGGTGCGGATTGTTTTCGCAAGTCCCACTTCTCACAAAATGTACCTCTGAAAAAAATAATGATTTAATTACTATTTTGTATCTTTTAGCATTGCGCTTAAAAACTATTATGGTACAATAATAACATAAATAATAATAATAAATTAATAAGATCACATGTTAAACTTAATAGATTCACAAAGCAAAAATTATTTTATTTATTACTTTTTTCTTTTTTCCGGCCCAAGTTGGTGCAAAATAGAGTGCAATTGTTGCCATAAGTGACGCCATCAGATCCGCAAATAGGAGCGTTAATATTCGCACACTTGCAGGCTTCTCCTTTAGGGAGGAAAGTGATTGCTATGAAAGCGAATAATATTCTCAGAGTTGGGAAATTCATGGTTAAATTCAAATTTCCTGAAGAAACAATTAATAATTTAGTTATATTTTTGTTAATAATTTTGTTCGAAATTCGTTGGGTGGTCGTGTTTACATTATGTAACATGTTTACATTGTGTTGTAAGTATTGCTGTTACAAAATACACTATAACACTATTGTCGAACACTGCTCAGGATATAAAAAAAATAATGTCCATAGTTAATATTATACAGAATGTTTTATTTTATCAACAATTCGATAAAGAAACCGTTCCACGTCATTGAATTTCATGACTGAAAATCCTGTTCAATCACAAATACTATTTTATTCAAATACATACAAGTTAAATACCCATTCTACTGTATAAATTCATCAATGCAAACTAAACTTTCCCACATGCTGCACATCAAATAGAAATAGTAAGAAATTTCAACTGTCACTTGTATTTGCTGATGATAAATCAAAAACTTGGGTGTATTCTTATCTTTGAAAAAACTGCATAAGGACTATTAAGTATGTAACGACTTGTGTCAAAATCTGTAAATCAGACAAATTCGATAAACGTTATAGTTAGCTAAATGAGAATAATTGTTTAGTAATAAAATTATTCAATTTTTAATGACATTTTAATTTTTTAGCTAATATTTAATTAAGTCTTACGTTCATCAGCAACGATTTATTCATCACAACATAATTTCCATAGACAATTCTCGCCGGATTGGAATTCATGATGTTGTGGGTGAACTGAATCTGAAGTTTGTACAAATAGACTTACGGTCACGGAATGCATAACCGGAATTTTCGGCACGTATATTATATTTATATTTTATTTATATTTTATTTATATTTTATTTATTTATATTATTTATATAAATTACAATATTTAATATTATTTTTTTATTTGTATTATTATAAATGCATTTATATTTACTTACTTGCTGAAACGTTGCAACGTCCCATGAATCCACATTCAACCGTTGAAGCTCGTTCACAATTTTTCGTTCCTGTTTAAATGTCGTGATAGAGTTGAAAAAAGTTATTAATATTAATTGCATAATTTTACATCCTATTCATAATAAACAAGTTCTTAAAATTATAACAATTTTATAAATTATTGTGTGCATAATATATTCATTTTGTATATTTATATTTCCTCGCACTCACAGCATTTGTAACGGTCTCAGCCGTCCAAGTCTTCACCACTAGCCGAAACAAGTGGAAAATGACATTGAAGGACCACATGAGAGCCATTTTGAAAACCTCTCCATTTGACCAAGGCATTTTGAACAATACGAACGTTAGGAGAAGGATCAAAAGAGCGCATCTTATTACGAATAAAATTTGACTTGGCGTCTGATACTTGCACGCGTTTTCACATTGACTCCGTACAAATTCAATTAATCGCCGCCAGTCCTTCACATTTTCGCTCGTCGTGATTTCTGTTTCTATCCAGTTCTTCATTCCCTTATGGATCTGACATTAATATGTATGGTATGGATTTAAAAGATATTTTTATTAATTTAAAATCGCTGTCAAAAATGGTAAATAAATGGTAAATAAATGGTAAATAAATGGTAAATAAATGGTAAATAAATGGTAAATAAATGGTAAAT
>JAQGAK010003661.1:0-14360 GCA_034696945.1 Lipothrix lubbocki
AATTTCGAATCACGACATGTCCCCTTTTCATACTGACCCAAAATCATATAAGCTCCTTTTCTAGTTTGTCCGACGATACGCTCTGTTGTTACTTACATCCACTATTTTAACTTTATACCCAATTTCATTTCTCTGAGTAAATAACAGTTATTTTGTCTGTACCAGGAGATGTTGTTTTAAAATGGGGAATAGGTTATTTCAATTACTGGTATCATGAACGTATCAAATGATTGTCAGGTACTGAGTCCTTGCCAGTAGTGTGGCCTTTCTCCGCAATTATACGGGCCAATATCATATACAGTGTAAGCGTTTTCGCCGGGAACGCATTATTGGTGTACAAACCTCACAGTCAATTTCTTTACGCCATTGAACAATCTCAGGAGCTAGACTTTTATTAAGTTTTCCAATCTTTTGCACCACGTAATGCTGCAAGTGCCTAACCTATTGCATTTTGAAGAAGAACAGGAGTAAATCTGTATATGAAATATAGAAATGAAATGTAAAAACGTACTTGGTTAGGTTCAAAACCTACTCAACTTACACACAGGAAAGTAAAAGGTAAAGTGGATTTTGGCTCCAGCCATTTGGAATATATATTAGGGTAACTAGAATACAGACCAGATACATAAAAGGAACAAAAGGGTGAAGGATAAACAACCAATTTCCAAGTTAGCATTGAAAAAATCCAATTTACGTATTAGTTTATTGAATTTTTTATGGAGTGAACCAGAGAGTCCTTATAATGTTTTCGCCTCAAAATTTCTAGCCTCCGGCGGCTGAAATATCCCTTTTTTGCTCCACAAAATCCAACTCATGTGTAGATCCTACTCCAGAATTAGGTAAGCTGCAAGGACACACCGGGAAACTGAAGGAAACGCCGTAACCTCTACATCCCTGCAATACCTTTTTTAATGGGATTTGAGTATTATTTACATAGAGACGGATGCAAATTCCAGAAATTTAAGACAACTTCCATGTAGCTTCTTCTATGTACTTATTTTTTAAACTAATAACTCTCTGATATTACAATGAAGTTTTAATGCTTATATGTATTTGGCTCAAATTACATACAATTTAATTATCCTTACCAGGTGTGGATTATATACCTTCCAAATGATAGAATTTCATAACACTTTTGCGTATTTAAAATTTTATGTGAAACTTCAAATCTCATTTTTTCTTCGAACTAGAGAAAAGCCATCGCCGTTAAACGACGCTGAGAGAACAGAAAGACAAATAACGTTACATAAGTACAGTCAATTTACAAAATTTTTTTACAGACACAGTTGGTTGTAAAAATTCCATCTCTTGCTCCTAATAACTCCCATTGTTCTGCATTACTTTCAACAAATAGTTTTACATTCTATCCCAATGCCACTCTTGAGAACCCGACATACTGCCCGTGTGTGAACACGGGCTTGGGCAAGTAAATACATACCTACCTTGTTTTTTTTAATAATGATTTGAACAATGAACAATCATTGTTTGCTATAGTCTTAATTGTTGCTTTTTAGTGTGTTTGTCGAATTTTAAAAATAAATATTTTTTCACCTTTGTATAAAAAAAGGATTTTAATATTTTTTTCCATATTTTAATGTAATCAGGATAGTTATTTAACATTAAAGTTTGTACAATTTTATTTCCTTTCCGTCTATCCTAATATGAAACTTTGTTTTGTATCATAGTTGTTTGATACCACTTCGGTTTTAAGGTATTTGAATTTGCGTCACACTCACACAAAATAATATTTTTCAAATATTTTTTTCCAAATTAGCGCATGTGCTGTAGATGCAGAACGAAACACTACCATCATCATGAAGAGATTAGTATATTGATATCATTTTACCAGTTTCATTTAAATAGAAAATATGAAGGAAATCCTTAGTTTTTGCTTTAGCATGGCACATACTAAAGCAGATTTACTTTTAGACAGCCAAATCTCGCGAAAGATTATATAGAAAACTTAACTTGTTATTTTAGACTTAGGCCGTTGATAAATAATACGGCTTGAATTTTCAATACAGTCCAGAAATTTGTATTTGTTCAATTAGAAGCAGAACTCACCCGTGGATTTAATTACCTTACTGCTGCTAGTATAGTAGTATAACATAGTATTAGCTCCTCCTTTGTGGCTCTCCGGTTTCTTTGATGAAGCCACTCTCCCTGATTTTCAACCCTCCAACTCTCCGGATTACATTATTAATACTTTTTATTATATTAAAAGCATTAAATTTTCATTTTATTCATGTATCCTACGACTGGGGAATAAAGCCGAATATGAACATAAGCTTATGTAATGCAACCCTGTGCTACGTACATGCTGATAAAGCCTCCGCCAAAGTAAACACACAGTCGCCAAAGGAAACTGGAGGTTTTCGTGTGTTTACCGCAGGAATAAATGAACGCTATTTTATATTAAAGCCAGGCATTGAATTAATAAAATAGTATAGGAAATGTCTTTGTTAGTCATAATCTTAAATACGTCCATATATCTCATGCATTTATAACTATATATAAAAATATAAGTATACGCCTGAAAGAATACCATCCGACGACGGCAGCGAAAGCGAGGGCTCCTACTTTTTTATTGACAACCCAGGGGATGGGAAGCAATTGCAGATGTCCACTCGTATATTTTCAGCCTTGTTCCTACTAATATTTAAGTACTCACAGGATATGGACAACTCCCCACGGTGGCACTGGCGTCTTTTTATTTTTTGCGAGTTCTAAATCGTCGACAACAAACAACGTAGCTCTTTATTGTGACTCTCTTGTGAACAAGTCTGAACCTTTTACTGCCAGCGAGAGATTAACCGTTTACCTTGTAGCACGAATTTTTGTTATGTTCAAATAATTTTGTTTTTATAAATTTGTCATCTTAATGGCAATTCTGCTCTTTAGTTTAACGTTGAATCTTTTCAATATAAGAACATTTTCAACGTTAGTGTGAAACGGTTCTAATACAAATGTGTCCGTTATGTTATGGTCAATCTGACATGTTTGTATAACGTTGAATTCGTTAGCAGAACGTTGAACTTACTCTCCCGTGTGACATCAAACTGGTGTGTCTTTCTAATGGGCCCTAACATCAAATTCCATGAAGTGAGCTGGAAAACATATTCTGAGCTTAAAACTGCACTTGATTAGCATTGCACTTGAACCACTTACTTTTTACGCAGTTCACCTTGCATCTTCAACACCAGCCGTCGTAATTTCAGAAAGCATCCCAGGGACTCATGGAAGCCAACAATTTAGAGCTCAGGTGTGACGTTTAATATTAAAAGTGATAACAGGAGTGTTTCCGATGGAGGGGTTATGTTTATGAGCAAATTATTTTCAAAACCTTATTAAGCCTTTCCGAGATAAAAAAACGCCATACTACAAGTTTACTTTTACCAGAGTTGTGGAACTCGGTATGCTTACAAATAACTGAAGTTGGGACAGAATCCGTGCTATGTATAATATTGATGATCTTAATGTCGGGATTGTGTACTCGTGGTGCTGGGTATTGGGACTGTGCCGCATAGTTTTGAAGATAAGAAATAGAATAGGCGAATGGACGGCTGTAGGAGACTTCCGAAAGAATTAGCTTGTTATAAAACGTATATATTGCATTGTCTCGATATGTGTGTCTTGAA
Organism: Lipothrix lubbocki; assembly: GCA_034696945.1. Taxonomy (NCBI): domain Eukaryota; kingdom Metazoa; phylum Arthropoda; class Collembola; order Symphypleona; family Sminthuridae; genus Lipothrix; species Lipothrix lubbocki. Next base: position 3,639 of record JAQGAK010003661.1, read on the forward strand.
TTTTATAAGTACATAAATTTATAAATATACACGCTACCCACCTATATACACATGATACTATGACTATGATACTAGAAAGATACATAGGATAGGAGAGGTGAAATGACCGACCGTCTGGTGACGACAAATGGAGTAAAAACTTGGAAAGTCGCTTTAGCTATTAGCCAAATGCGAAAGTCTAACTACAACGCTTCCGGTATAGGGACGCTTATTGGGTTCAAGATTGTAGGCTTTTACTCTTACATATGCCGCTCAAGGCAAGCTCATTGTGCACGTCCAGAGTGCCGAGTAAGTGTCAAAGCCTCCCTTTACATTTTTTCTCCCAGCTTTGTTACACTTTTAGAATTTCAAATTAAACTGCATTCGTGGTAAAAGCGGGGGGCAGTCTTTAGTGTTTGTGACCCAGGTGAAAACGAAGCACGGATTCCCTTTTTTCCTTTAACAAGAAAGTAGATCCTTACTATGTTTTACTTTTAAAGATGTATTTTAACGCGACAGCTAGTGAAATGCTTCTTTTGAGCTGTTGTTGGCGAAACAAATCTCCCAAGCTTTTACACTCCTGCCTTCTACTCGTTTAATGTAATCTATATGTAGATCTAGATTACTTTATTTTCTACAGGCTTTCTTAATATTTTTGTGCTATACGCGGCACTTCCTGTATTGTCGGCATTTAACCGCGTAGTATGGGAAAAAAAGAAAACTGAAAAGGGAACTCCAATGAAAAGCAGTTCATGCTGTCATGCTTATTACTTGCATATATCCTTACATTTCCTAGGCATCGCCATTATCCTTGTCAATTTGAGTTACTTTCAACTTCAAGTGGCATATATATTTGTCCTATAATAACGCTAGCGGCTTTGACGCTTCTTGGACTGATCCTTAAATTTACTTTCCAAATATGGGTACCTTTTAGGTCTTTACGAGAATATTGTTAATATATAATCATATTTTATAACTACTTAGTAATGAAATCTATTTAAAAAATGATGAAAGGTAGTTATCCAAAATAGCTTATATAAGTTCCAAATATAATAAAATAACTTAACTTGAAGCAAAGAATCATTTCCTTGAAAATTAATCACTTAACCAATGTAATTAGATAAGAGTAGCCATACAACTGGATTTCCGGCTTGTTGCATTGGAGACCAATATAAAAACTATAATCCTCAAACTTCAGTATGTTTTAGTAAGCTCTATTAATATAGACTAGAATATTCTTCCCGAATATGACAAAAAGTAGAAACTTTTAACTTTCCACTGGTGTTAAACAGCCAACTTTCCTGTTCCCATATGTGCTTTCCATTTTCCACTTATGTTGCTTTTCACTTTCCAAAGCTACTTTCCACTACTGGTGCGTATATAATCTGGGATACATAATCATTTTTTGGAATACATGGTTTTATTAGCAATATTCTATGTTTTTGCCCAGCTTCCGATTACGAAGCTGTAAATATCTGCAGGGCTAATACATAAATGACCAAAATATGAACATTTTATGGGAATAACATTTTTTCAAAAAATAAATTTCGTTTCAAACGTTACAATAAATTCAGATATTTGTGTTATTTCATTCTAACCATTGCATTGCTGAGTTGGTAACCCCTGGAATCGTTCATTAGAGGCTACTTGGATTGTTTGATGATAATGCTTTCTTTAATAATATTCGTACGAAATGATGTTTCAGGCATGACAATCTTCGAATCACCCCAGTTTATACTGTGGATTTTTGTGTGTGAGATGTCTGATTATTGCGGTTTCTCTGTTCCTTTCGGCGGACGTGGCCTTTATGTTCTTCGATACGAGAGTTGAAGTTTCTCCCACTTTCGCCATAATATAGATTTTCAGGTGTTACATGGAATTTCATAGACTCCATTCTTCGTAGGTTCATCTTTATCTATAGGTGGTCGAAGGTAATGAGAAGTATTTTCGTACAAGGAGGGAAGGCGACCTTCCAGTTTAGTTTCCGACGTAGCAATCCCGCGATCTTGTTGGAGATATTTTCTACGTAAGGAAGAGGGATCCAGGGTTCTTTTGTGACCGGTTGTATAGCTTCATTTCCAGCATCTACTTGAGGTTGTGTGAGGTTGTTGAATATTGTTTTGTGTATTTTTTGTAGTGGTTACGTTTCTGCATTTTTCAAATCCGATTTTGAATGAATTTCTTTGGTTGCGAATTTTTAGGGGCATCGCGCTTCCGGGGACGACCACTAATGTAATAGTAACCCATACATCATAATAATACATTAATATAATCTATCATTGACTATGCTTTACTAGTATGGGGTGCCATTAAACATAATGATGTTGATTTACTACGAAGGGCTGTTAACAAATGTATTATTAACTACACTCACTCACTTAAAGGGCTTTCAACATTTGAAATTGTGGAACATGTGAACGTTTTAACTGTGACGGCTAGAATTCCGTTTTCCGGTCGGGCTTTCCACTTTCCAGTTAAACTAGTTTAATGTTAAACATAGGAAACTTTCCAGTTTCCATTTGTACTTTCCACTTCCCACCTGCATTACTTTCCACAGAAGCTATCCACTTTCCACATCAGCTTTCCCATTTCCATAGCATCTTTCCACTTTCCATAGCAACTTTCTACTTTCCATAGCAACTTTCTACTTTCCATAGCAACTTTCCACTTTCCATAGCAACTTTCCACTTTCCATAGCAACTTTCTACTTTCCATAGCAACTTTCCATAGCAACTTTCCACTTTCCATAGCAACTTTCCACATTATCTAAAATCTTTACTCCGGTTCTCACTAATACTATGTACTTTCTATCAGCTATAGAAAATCATTACTTTCCATAAGCACCATCATAATTATTCTGCAGCGCATCGAGTTGATCATGACCGAAGATGGTGACAGTATGCATTGTTTGGGAAATGAACTCGATGTACTGCAGCTGGTGGAAAGTAGCTCGATGTTCTATAGCTGGTGGAAAGTTACTCCTTGAGTAGCAGGTGGAAAATATTTCGTGTGAGAACTACAGTGGAAAGTTGTCATGGAAAGTGGAAAGTAGCTGTGGAAAATGGAAAGTAGGTATGGAAAGTGGAAAGCTCGTGCGGAAAGTGGAAAGTTGGTGGGGAAAGTGGAAAGCAAAACATGTGGAAAATGGAAAGTACGGTGGAGACTGGAAAGTTTCCTATGTTTAACATTAGTGGAAAGTCAGAAGTTTCCACTGGAAAGTGGAAAGCCCGACCGGAAAACAGAATTCTAGCCAACTGTGACTGATAGAATTTGGACTTCAGTGTAACGTTTATTTATAAGTGCTCATCCGGTTATCACACTATATCTGACCTACAGAATATTTTTAGTTTTGGAACTGATAGTGATTTGAAGATAAAACGAATTAGTTGTAGTAAGAACTTCTTGTACCTTACTTTAATCCAGTATTGCGATGGCGTTATCAACATATCTTTTCCAGAAGACTATGTTTGGATTATTTTTGACAAATTTTTTCCACGTTTTGTAGATATGTATACATCAGCTACTGTTCCTGAAATTGGGGAACCCATCGGGCAGCCGTTCTCGTGTAAATAGTAAATATAAATAAATAAATGGGATACATAACATGTACTTTAAGAATAGGTTTTAGTGCCGTAATTTTGATTTAAAAGAACTTATTTAGCAAAATTGTTAAATTAATTTATAGCTTCAAGAATAAATTTAAAATGATCTCCACCATTGTTTGAATAATTAATATAATTTGTACGTCTAGATGTTTAAACTTAGGTACTCTAGAATGTAAATTGATCAAAACGAATGAAATTGGACAAGTTTAAAAAAAATTATTCCTGCATCTCCAGTGATGACCGACTAAAAAATAACAGACTGGTTCATTGGTGTACATAAATACCTGGCACTCTGGAGACAAGTGTTTGTGAATTTGAGAAACGGCTACATGTCTTTTAAAATAAGGGCGGCAATAAGGTACTTCTGACACATGGAAATCCAGTGTAACTTCAGACGTCTTTAGGTGTACAGGACTATATTTGTAGAAGAATAGCATGCTTGTTACGGGCTCATAATTGCAAGCGTGCATAACCATTATCCCACATTTCCCCTTTTGTTACAGGTGCCTAATAACCAGCATTAAGCAAGATTGGTCGTCATTACTGAGCAGGCTGCACAAAGCAAATTCTAACTGCAGAACAGAATACGTCTAACAACTTGTATCAAATTATAGGTGGGAAACTTTGTTACCATTTGAGTCTGCATTCTCATTCTATTTGCTCAGTATTCTGTCTCTCGCGTTTCCTCTCTGTTTTCTATGTTGCACTTTCCATTCGTCGCCAATCATGTTTACCAAGATGTTAAAATCAGCTGTCGGCTTGCGTCAGAGCTAATGAGATATTCACAGGAGGAATAAACACATATATGAATATTGGACTATATAAAAATCCTCCAATACGGATATAAACTCTTGAAGGATTTATATAAAATAAACTTCGTTTTATAGTTGCAGCATGTGGATCTAAAAAAATAATCTATCGCAAAGCTCTTGCGATTAACAGTAGATGTCTAACGTCTAACAGTACGTAAAACAGTATCTATATATTGGAATATTAACTTGCTTAACTGACCCAGCTCCAACCGTTTCAAAATGCAATAATTAACTTGCTTCACAGAAAGGATGTAGTTGACAAAATTGCTATTTGAAACTCAAGTACAGTCTCGTCGACACGCAGAACATGTTTATTTGGAAGAAAATTTTATTTGCCTGTTCATCCCACATATATAATGGCTGGGGGAGTGAGGCGCCCTAAAATAAAAGTAAAACTTTGTATGAATGGAGTCATATATAAGAAATATTTTGAGAGCAAAACCTCCACAAATGAGTTTTCTTGCCAAATCATAATTTGACGGCATTAGCATGCGACATGAGAATTGTAATAATGTCATCCTCCGAATACTAATACAGGACATTTTATTAAGCTATAATTTTAGCCGCTGAATATTATTACTCTCGTTTTTCCAGCTCTACACGTCTTTCAACTAAAGCCCAACACTTGCCTCGCATCTATTCCGAACTGTATTTTAACATTTTCCTCGCCTTCCCTTATACGTTGTAAATGTGCTTACAGATAGACATTCTATGCTCCTCCGTAAAATAATAATACACGCATCCATTTCATTTGAGACTAGAATTCCTTCGATACTTATGTCAAGAAACTAATGGCATTCCTCCTACAAATTAACTATTAAGTTTCATCAATAAATGACTTTGTAAAGGAGTGTATCCTGTGATCTGTACAGCGGCCGATGATTTCCCCACAATTATCCCTCCGCCGACATCTTACTTTCTATACTTCTATTATACCCAATATAACAATAGTGAATACAGCCTACGTGGGAAACGGCGGACATCCCGCTTTAGAACCTACGCAACTAAAAGAATAAGTATAACGCAAATAAAACTGTCAATAAATGGTCAAATACATCATATTACAAATAGTTCCAAGGCAACATTGTAAAACGGCAACATACTATTAGTGGTTAATGTACTTATGAAAGTACAATTCAACAAATTTCTGGGGGTTTCGGATGCTTCCCGGCACTCCAACAGTATTCACATACACATTGTCAGTAATTTGTTACAATGCAATCGGTACTTGACAAATCAAACCAACACAGATGCTCAGAATGTTCTAAATCACATTTGAGACCATAGCCAAATGAACAGATACAGCTTGTTCAAATTTGTGCTCATCTTAGCATGACGACAGCTAATTGAAGTCAGCGATTGTCAGAATCAGAAGAGTGCTGGTATTTCCGATGAAAGTGCTTGAGTATTGGCGGTTTAACTTAAGCTGAAAATAGTTAATGGAAAATACAGCAGCATTCGGGATGTGGGCTACGTGCCCAAAATTCGTCTTTGGCAAGAAAGAAACCTATGGTAATGGTATGTATGATAACCAAAGTAGGTAATCTGAGCTTAAACTCAACGTTTTCAATGGAAACTGCACATTTAGAGTATCTATACCCCGCACATTGAAAGTATAAGTATGTACATATATTCAGCGCATTCAAAATCCATACAGCCTAAACACTCAAATAATACCAAATATACTATATCTCAAAGAACTCCAACAGATTCAAACAGTACCGAACAAGTTCAACTGCAAATAGTAAGTGCACACAAAAGTGAATAGTAAGTGCAACATGAGCTGAACGCATTCAAATTTAACTGAACATAATCAGCCTGAACTAAAAGCTTGTACGGCATGAATTGAAAACATTCAGCGTTAACTCAAACGCACACTCCAAAGTTTAAGTGAACGTATTCAAATGAGCAGAACCTTCTTAAAAGTGAGTTGAATTGAAAAAACTCAACACAGCGCAAACTGGAGGCATTCCAGTCATGATTGTTCAAATTCTCACATGTGTGAGCATTCACTTTTTGAGTGTTTTATGAGTGTAAAATGCTCTCATCGTCGTAATCGGGGCAATTTTAATGTGGAGCCTATTTGAGAAAAAACGTGAGCGTCAATCAGCAGGACCGTCAGGGAGAGCTATATGTGTATGTTTATAAGTATGTATCTATACTGAAGTTGTAACTATCCACTGAAACTGTAAATACTTGCAAACTAATGTGAATACATAGATACTGTGAAAAGCAGTTTCTTAAAGAGATTCACTGAAAATAGATTTTACTAGAACGTATTCCGTACTAAGTGATTGTATCAACAAGGACTGTAATAAACCTTTACACTTATAAAGCATTATTTGAATGCGGATGGTAGTATATGAACCACAAACAAGGAGAAAGTGCAGTGGTGACAGCATCAAGTGGTTGTAAATCATTTTCATGGTTTTTCGTCTCTCTCTTCCTTCTGCCTCTGTGTTTGTTGATGCTCTAGTGTAAACAGACTCTTCGTCTTCGGACTTCTCAGCATGCATACTACAATACTCATGAATTATTGCAGTTCAATGGAGCAGCAGTCATCCTTGGAACGATTAAATCAAGGGTTATTTATATCCTCGTCGGTAACGCAAGAGTAAAATATTTAGTCTACGACATGCATATACTCCTTGGCGTGTTGCATGTATGTAAATAAGAAAAAATAATAAATAACGAGGAAGGGAAAATTCAATATGACATTTTCTCCCTATGCACATTTTCCAACAAGGAGATTTCTTCTGGAGGACAGTGTGTTTTGGCACGGACCAGGGACGACCATGGAGAGAGAGAAGGTTCATGTACTGGGGGATGTAGAAAAGAAAGAGAAATCTTCATCGCATTATGTATTATGTCCTCTGAGGGAAACCGATGAAGCTGAAATAATGTGTATATTTTTTTCCTCCCTTTGAAATCTTTATTAAGTGCGACGCTGTGAAAAAGCAGAAAGTGTCAGCAAAAGTATAATTGAGTCAATTTACCCATGATTTAGGCATTTCTAAAATACATAAGCTCACTGTCGAACAAGATATGATAAGTAAAAGGTGGCGATTTGCCAACCAAAATTGAAATAGAGTTGGCCTTGTCTCCACAGTCCCTAGTGTTTTCAGCTCCTCCTGCGATTCTACCCTACCCTTCAATTTTTTTTAGTAAGCATGCCCAACCTATTATATCTAGGATTAGCAATCTATGCTCATCCTCTAGCTGTTCACACCTTATTCGGAATTAGCATTAATTCCTACAAAAACTAATGAAAGTAGACAAACGTCGTACTAATTTTACAGCTTTTCCGTAAACCGATATGTCTGTGTTTCACTGAGATAATGAAAGTGAGTACAGTTGCAAATAAATTTTAAGGATAGTCAAGGTTAAAACACAGTATACCACACATTACTATTGTTTACTCAAGTACACCAACCATAGTTTATAATGCGTGCGTAGCATTTTGAATGCGATTACAACGAGTGTTGATAATCAAATTAGGGTTATGGTGGCGCTGGAAAATGTATTTAGTCTCAATAGCACCTCTATGCATTTTTTACATAATTAACACTTGTACTCATTTCAGGGACAATGTTCGTCGAAGTCTAAAGTCTTGATGAGCTTGTAATTAGCTTTGATACAAAGAGAATCGTCGAGAATTTGAAGTAATGAGCTTAAAACTAAACACTTGAATTTTGGCAAGTACAGAGACGAGCTTGAAATTCAAAGTAAAAGACTACATATCTAAACTTGTTGTACAAAGACCAGCTTGAACTAGGAAGTAAAGAAAACCAGCATGTCCCTGAACAAGTTTTTTATTTCCCTCCTGCCACCCAACATATACCAAAGCAATTCTAGTGTGTGGCATTTTTACAATAAAAGTGCTAGCAAGAGACAAGCCAGACGAACTAAATGAACAACCTATATAATATCCAGTATTGAAAAGTCTGGAAACGAGAATGACTGCAAGTCTATGTGTTTGGAGAGGAATAGACTGGCAATAGTAGTAAGTTGTCTTGGAAAGGAAGATAGATGGATAGTGAAAAGTTGTTCAGGCTGGTCATGAAAGCATCATCGTGAAGAGAGTGACTGATTCGATTTACTCAGTGCTTTGCTCCTGGTTTTTCCTTTTAGTTCTCTTTACCTTATACACAAGTATTCAAAAGATTTTACTAGAACAGATAGTCTTGCTTCCTCTTATAGATATACATTTAGACTTATCCCCACATTCTCTCTTTTCGTATAATCTTACCAAGTTTTACCAAATTGTTGTTTGCTACAATAAGAAAAAAGAGACGAAGAAAGTATGCGTCACACTACGGCCAAGTCATAGTATTTCTATTAAATCTTTTCATTCTCGTTTTTTTTTCATACGCCTTGAGAGAGAGGACAGCTACAATTCAGATAAATTCTACAAATAGAAAAGAAGGGGGAAAAGTATTTGGGGATGTGGAGGAACTTGCTAGAGTTGCTTCCTCAAACTCTTCTCCTTTCTCTTCTATTTTTTGTTGTGTGTACGGTCCCACCGTTTCTTTCTTTTTTTGCATGAAAGCATTTATTGTCAGCAGACACAAGTCAACAGGAGCAACTGTGTGAGAGACCCATGCAATCATAATGGATCAGTCTTTTTGATTGCCAAAGTTCACTTCCTTTCAATTTTTCTCATTCATCCTTTTCTTCACCTAAATCTGTTTCCTTTTAGTTGTTTATATTGAACAGCACAATCGATACAGTTAGAAATTCATTATTTGTCTCACATATGTATCATTAATAAAGGTAGTATAAACACTTTATAGAAAAAAAATTATTCGGAGTTATCAGAACAATGTTTCGAGCAACTGCTCTTCTTCAGGTTCAAAATTTGTATGAATGCTTTGCAAAACAATTATTCAACTTTTTAAAATTATTCAATGTTTTGAAAAATTGCTACAATCCTTTAAAATGTTAGTTCAGCATTTTTCGATTTTTGATTGAGATTATTATTTTTTAAATATCTCTCATGGGATAGATCCTACTGTCAATCTGCCTACGTATGTAGGTACAGTCTAAACGATAAGCTGTCAAGAGTTACTACCTTTAAATAAATTTCATAAATGCAGTGATATGTTAATGGAGCTAAGTTAATAAATTTTATCTCTGAACTCAAGGGATTTGATGGTTAATAGTGACAAGCACGAATACGCTAACAGACAGACGATATAGACAACTGTCATAGAGCTATGAAGTAGCTCTACTGTTTCTTATGATCTTCGTGACTGATATAAATCCGGGTCATAAATAACAATACAATGTACAAAACAACAAATGACACAAAGATTTTTTGCTATTTCAGGGTATAATACGGCTTGCAATTTATTTAATTACTTTTGAGAAAGTTGCATTCAATACTGATTTGAAACTATTCCCGTAATTGTGAGTATTAGATCTTCAAGTTTAAGGAAATGGAGAGCGCATACATTGTTATAACTAGATTCGTTCTTTCCTAAGCGCCCAACCTAGAATCTTCTGCAATTTCCTACTTCCTGCTTATGTCTGTAAAAAGATAGCGATTTTATTCTGTGTCAATAGTTTATTTGAAGGAGTTTGTCATTCGATTATTTATACAACCGGGAATATATCCACATAATGGCTACGGAGGAAATTCCTAGAAATTGCATCAAATTATTAGGGGTTGTTGTAAAACAATAAAGAAGCGTCGTAAAAAAAGAGAAGAATGTGATCTTTAATGTAAAAGGAATAGAATGGAGTGCGTCGGAAGGTGCGACATTCACCTTCTGTAAAGATAACTAAAACTATTCGGGCCGGGACAAAATCGGTGTCGAGGCACCTCTGTAGTAACATTACATATAAAGGCACTACACACATCAAAGTGAATAATATGGCAACACAATTGTTACACATGCATACACAGTCTAGCAAGACATTGTATTTTACATTGTATTTCAGCCATACGCTGCTATCCCATTGAGATCAACTGATGCTATTTTATCAAAAAAATAATTAAAACCTTTAAAATTTTCTATTTCAAGTATGATGGCCTTTAAACTCGTATTTTGTCACATTCTGTGTATCCACTGGCAGTTTGTTGAACGTGTCAGTAGTCGATCTGACAAGGTGCGGAGAAACCAACGAAACGTTAAACCCCTTTGGCCACAGTAATAATTATTTCAAGTTAGGAGAGGGACAGCTGCGAACTTACTCTTAAGCTAAGTGTAAAGTGTCCTTTACACTTCCTGTTCACTTCCCTTTCCTTCACGTTTACTGCGCGTTTCACGCAAGTAATGTAGAGTCTCACTTTGCGGCGCGCTTCATGCCATCTTCACTTCCCT
>JAQGAK010003662.1:0-14353 GCA_034696945.1 Lipothrix lubbocki
ATGCATATAACCATGTATGACATGCGAGCCCAAAGGATCTCTTATAGAGAGAATTCTCTTATATAGAGGCCTTTTATGGCAAGTTCCAGTGTATATCGTAAATCCAAACAAAGAGAAGGAACCATTAGCAAAAACAAAAGCTTAAACCACCAAAATTGTCCACGGAACTTGACAAGCCGTTATTATTCACAAAACCACATGAAAACTTGGCCATGTGCAAATTGTAACTCCTCGAACGACAACCGGAAGACACCTAAGAATGATATCTCCATAGTGGTAACATCGTCTCAATGGATTCGAGTAAAGAGGGAGATTTGTGCTGGAAAACTTCTATCACCCCTCTACAAAAGCCTCATAGTTATGAATTGCGCAAGAACGCATTTTCCAAATCGTCACTGTTAAGACAGCAGAAATCCTCCACCAATAACCAATCTTGCCACAAGTGTCAGATCGGTAAACCACATTTCTCTCTCTCGCCGGCAATGTTGAGACAACACAAATTAACTGTTCACAATTACAAGAAGGTTTGCAATAATAATATCCGTCGTCAAAAGCAAGACAAACTAATTTCTACTTTGGAGGTAAGAAAACGGAAGAATCAAGTGAACCACAGAAAGTGTCAGAATTGCAGTCTTTGCAAACAGGAATTCTCTGCACAACAACAATTGACACAACATAAGTTAATTGCTCGTCAAGAAAACCCTCTGGAATGTGACGTCTGTCAAAAGAAGTACAGCAAATTTGGAGGAATGAGATTTTACACGTCTAAGAAGGTGTGAAATCGAAACTATTTTCACCCGAGCATGTTGTTAATGCCCATATTCAAAATCGTTCCAACTTTTTATTCTAAATCTTATTTTCATCCCGGTTGACTTTAACATTTATTTGCCAGAATATATATCCCTATATATTCCAATATCCTGCATTCCCAAAAGTCTTAATATTGCTAAAATATCATATATTCTAATAACTGCATTTAGGGCAAACAGAGCACATCAAATGGTGATATGTTTTTTGTAAATTATTTCTAGTACATAATTATTGCGATGTAAAATGCTGTATTTTTATATTAAAGTTCTAATTTAATAACTAAAAATTAAAACTATTAATATTCAGAGCTTCTCTAAAGTATGACTTTCATATGTCAGGGTTATATAATAATAATTATAATAAATGACAGGGACTCCTTGAAAACAGAGTAGAAAATATCGGAAGACAAAATGAATTTATTATTTAAAGGTATGATTGATCGCTATGGACTTAAATATAATGATTATTTTTGTAACCTCAGATCGATACGATTTTTTATACAGAGGGCTTATGAAAACAATACATATTTAATTTGTGAGGCAATTAGGTTTTGTAAGGAGAAAGCTTATTATTCATGTTGTCGAAAGTCATTAAGCCTGCGGGCATCGTCTTGGACACAGGTTAAATATAACCTTAGTGCTCTTCGAAGTTATGTTTCTTCAGCCTTCTCAATTGATGGAATGCTTTTGGACACAAATCACACTTGTAGGGCAAAGAGTTGTGTACCACAGACATATGTCGCTTCAAATCGGCCATATAACGAAACTCTTTTGGGCACATTTCACATTTTGACCGAAAATAATCGTGAACTATCGATTTATGTTGACTTAGACCAAGCCAACAAGTAAATTCTTTTGGACATAAGTCACACTCGTACGGTAAGCCATGGTGCACCGTTCGTTTGTGTTCCCTTAAATTGTTTGTGTGCTTGAACTCTTTTAAACATAATTCACACTTATGGCGATAACCTTCGTGTGCGACTCGTTTATGTTTTTTCATGTAATTATTGTGCGCAAATTCTTTTTGACATAAGTCACATTTGTGGCGAATTTTCTCATGCACTGCTAACTTGTGAATGCTCACACATTGAATTGAGGCAAACGTTTTGGAACACAAATCGCATTCAAGTGGGTTCAGCCCGTGAGCCGATAATTTGTGACGCTTTAAATGAAGCCGTCTCAGAAATGTTTGTTTGCAGACGTCGCAGGTGTGCGGATTTTTACTTGGATGAACTTCTTTCGGTAATTTTTGTTGTTGCAAGCCTGAACAACGTTTGCCTGCTTTTAGTCCAATGTGTTTATGGCTGTCTTTTTCATTTTTGTGAACAGCTGCTGCATGATTTTGTAAAAGTACTGGAGATGAGAATTCGCATTTGCAAATCCGACACTTGTCGGGGTTCTGATCCGAAACTGTTAATATTGGATTCTTTAACAATTTCATTTTCTTAAATTTTGTTGCACTCACATCAAATTTCTTATTAATTTTTGAATTCGAACTACTTGTTCTAAAGGCATCTTTCTTGGAATACTTGCGTTCACAATTTGTCGTATTTTGCACCCCGTAATTTGTATTTGTCTTTCTGTTTAATTTGGTGGAAATAGTCAAATTTTCTGGATCATTGTCCTTCCCTGTTGATAATGAATCGTCTGTAGGTAGGGGATGATTATTGTTCTGAGGAAAATTCGGCAAGCCGAATTGGTCATTATCATAGTTCTGTTGTTGTTCCATATGTTGGTCATCGGGACAGATTTCCATCTGGAAACTTCGTTCGAGATTTTCATTGACTTTGCTTCCGGTGCCCACCAATAAGTCTGGGAGACTCGCATTGAGCTTTGTAATTACGCTCGGTATTTGTATCTCGTCGTCGTCGCCTTCATCGTCATCGGGGATTTGTTCCGTTTCTAGCGTGTCTACTCTTTTCGTACAAAATTTATCGAGTGTGGACGCATGACCATTTTTAATACTGACAGTATAATATTCCTGACATTTGTTTGGCAACTCATTGTTTGGGGTTGTAAAATGCTTCCGCAGGTAGCGTAACAAAGAGAAACGTTCAGAGCAGAATTTGCATTGATAATAGTCACTTTTCTGTCTTGATGGCTTTAAAATTTTAGGAATGACCGACTCATTAAAATTTTTATTCTGTCGATGTTTGGAAATGTTGTTGGAAGTTTGAACATTTAGCTCATTCTCCTCATCATCTAGCCTTATTAGCTCTGGCGCAATCGTAAACGTGTTAAGGATTTTAATATTCATACTTTCATCTTCGCTTATTAGGTCTTCTTTTAGGTGAGCGGAAGTTGCAGATTGAAACAAAATGTTTTCGGCTTCAAATTTTAGGGGATCCATGTTGCGCTGCTGGCGAAACTTCTCGAAGCAAAATTTATCTGAATTAGGCAAGCAAAAGTAGTTATAGTTTGAAATAGTCAAATTTGCATGCCTTTGCATTTTTCAAGTAAGTGCACTATGGACTCTGGCTATAACAACTGGCGAAATACATGGAACCAAAATACTAAGTACTGGTAACAATGAAAATACAAACTACAAAATAATACATGTTGTATCTTACGTGTGTCATAATACAAAATACATTTGAAAATTTTATTGGATGCAAAATAAAAACTACAAAAGTGTATGTATTTTAAATACGCATAGACATTCTAACAGAATTTGTGAATTGTATATACACTAAATTGGTTAGCAGTGTGGTCATTTTCATTTAAATTTTTTATGTATCTAGTTGAATTTCCTTTTTATGTGTGTGTCATAGACAATTCTTGAAAAATTGAACTGAGAAATTTTTAAAACAAGAACTGGTTCCTATCATATGATAAGGTAATCTTTAGAAAAATTAAAAAAAAAATATTGCAAAATACCCGTTCAACTACTAAAAAAACACAAGAAATAAATAGTAATTTTTTGTTATCAATCCAACATGCACTGCATTGATGTAAAATTCGTTCAAAAGTTCTAAATTTCGACATTTTCGTACATATGTATATGTATATGTTGTGAACATAACAAACTGAAACCCACATGACTTGGGCACTATAGGTTCCCTCCCTTGCAATAAATTTCTACCGCTAATTTCATCCCGGATATTATGTACATGCAATTATTCAAGCCCTAATGTGTAACATTTGTTTCAAAATTGTAAAGCGTGGGGAACGTCAGAATCGTGAAAACTTGCTTTTGATGATTCTTTTACAGTTCAACTGCCATGAGCTGGACGCTGTCCTGGACGTCTTCCGCACTCATCCGCTGCGAAGCTCAACAATGTTGTTTTCCATTTCCAATAAGGACTAATAGTTTTTACTCTGCTTGCCTCTTTTTTTACGTAAAAGGAAACCACATGCTTCTGTATAAATTTTTGGGTTTCAAATGGCTGTGAGTACAAGTTCCACTTTTGTTGGTCTTCTCAAATATCTGGGAGTTGAAGCAAATCTGCACAAACAAAAATATGTACAAAATATGATAAATTGTGTATCAATAATTGTTTCAACTATATGTATTAAAATACATTTACGTATACGAATAATGACTAATATTATTGATTTTGACACTACGAAATGTTTGTGTTGATGATTTAAAATAAAAATAGTTAATCATACATTGTGACATGGTGGGCATATTCACAATCATATTTGCACTAACGCAAATTACTCGTCCGAGTGTTTTTGAAGGCCAATCAAGGCGACGTCCATCAAGATTCACATAATCTACGAATTAAAAAATACAAGTTTACATTACTTTCCGCACGATTCCTAAATCGCTTTAAAAACCATGTTAGTTCTTCCTGCCAACATTAAGGAAAACCCAGGTGTAGAATGTGTAACGTGAAAATAGTATGTAGGACTAAATGAATAATTTTTAAAAATGTAGTGTGCATTGCTTATAGTGGGAGGGCTGTAAATTTTTACATTATAAATTATAGTTGAATATAAAATATGTGTCAGAAAATTATTTTATTTGTAAATGTCTTGTTTTCACGACTGCGGATTCAAACTACAAATGAATAAAAATCATATTACGCCCGCAAATCAGTCTAATGAAGATAAAGGATATCTTCAGCACTGCCTCTCTTCTATCTTGGGTAAGATAGATGAGATGATTTTCAAGCTATTTGGTATGGCTTTGTGCCGCACATACTTTGCCGCCAAAGTGCAAAAGGTTTGACGGGTCTTTATTTTTATTTGAATGGAAAGAATTTCCATACAAGTTAATGTGTCCAAAATTAGTCGTCCAGCTCGGCATAATAAAAACTGCATGTGCTCTAATCTAAAACATTATTCAACTACTTACATATAGCCAATTTTCTGTATTATGACGCATTCGTCACACAAACCACAATGACGTCAGAGACAAGAAAGTTAGCAAAAGACCTCGACTAATCCCCATGGTTACACATAACATTTAGTTGTAGAGCGGATCCCGAGACCATCCTAATGAGCAAAAGAACAACACACTCCAAAGTAAGCATTTTAAATCATTTATGCAAAACTATTTTTTCGAAACTTAAATATTCCTAATGTTATTGCTACTTCATAGGATTTTATTGTACTTTTATTATAAAATCCAGTTTGACATATTTTTATTTGTCGTCCGTATTTCATTCAGCCTTACAGATATTTGAAAACATGCGATACATATCAGTGCAACTGGTGTTCCCTGCAATTTAAAACTGAAAAGATTCTGGAAAAACATGGGACAACCTTTCACCAAAAACGAGATGATAGGAAAGCCCAATCTATTCTACCCGTGGTCCTGGAGAAAATCAAAATTAAACCGGAGCTAATCAGGTTGGATGAAGATAGTGATGGACAGACCATGAGTAAATTTCAAAAGCAACCACCCAAATCAAATTTGGAAGGAATTGTGAATTATCAAATTGTAAACCGATCAAAACAGAAAGATTGCTATCAATGCAAAGTGTGCTTAGAAAAATTTTTCCTGTTGCGCTATTTCCAAAAGCATTTGGCAATCTCTGAAGATAAAGGGCTTTCCAAATGTCAAGAATACTATAAGACAATAGGTTTTAGCAGTAGATATTTGCCTGCATATAATAAATCCTGTAAAGAAGGAATTGCTACCGCAAAAGATTGTCGAATAACCCAAAAGGAGCAAAGTCAAGGTCGAGATAGGACAGTAACAGTGAGCGATATAGTTCGCATAGAAAAAAACGATAGGATAAAACCGCCAACTGGAGGTGTTGGAGTTCAAATTCCTCTACTAAAAACAACTGAAACACTTCCTGCGGCTACGGATGCACCTTGTAAAGAATGTTATCTCACTTGCGCTTCAATTAAACATCTGTGTATCCATTACTCAAAACATCACAATCTCCCAATTATCGTCTTGGCCAGTGTTTCGACCAAATCAAATATTTTTCAATTTGAAATTGGATTTGAATCCGAATTTCAAAGCCAATTTATTTATGTCCATTAGTTTGATTTAGTTACATATTCGAATCCAAATTAAATATTTTAAAAAACCAATTTAGTTAAATCAAATCCAATCTTTAATATTGAAATTGAATTTTATTCGAATTTCGGATCAGTATATACTTCGATTTTGAATTTGATTTCGATTTAAATTCGAACTTGGTTTTTCGAATTGAAACCAATTTAAACAAAAATACATTTAAAATGTAATTATTTAATTATTCCGGCATTGTGAGCAATAGATTTTTAATTTAAATTGCTAAATACGAAACTGAAATATGTAAAATCGTAGATTCAATTCTAACATGCTAATATTTTTTTAATATAAATTTAAGTGTTTGTACTTCTATATTTAGATTTCGTTAATAATTAAAATG
Source organism: Lipothrix lubbocki (assembly GCA_034696945.1). Taxonomy (NCBI): domain Eukaryota; kingdom Metazoa; phylum Arthropoda; class Collembola; order Symphypleona; family Sminthuridae; genus Lipothrix; species Lipothrix lubbocki. The sequence goes on from JAQGAK010003662.1 coordinate 6,629, forward strand.
GTGATATGTTCTTTGTAAATTATTTCTAGTATGTACATAATTATTGCGATGTAAAATGCTGTATTTTTATATTAAAGTTCTAATTTAATAACAAAAAATTAAAACTATTAATATTCAGAGCTTCTCTAAAGTATGACTTTCATACGTCAGGGTTATATAGTAATAATTATAATAAATGACAGGGACTCCTTGAAAACAGAGTAGAAAATATCGGAAGACAAAATGAATTTATTATTTAAAGGTATGATTGATCGCTATGGACTTAAATATAATGATTATTTTTGTAACCTCAGATCGATACGATTTTTTATACAGAGGGCTTATGAAAACAATACATATTTAATTTGTGAGGCAATTAGGTTTTGTAAGGAGAAAGCTTATTATTCATGTTGTCGAAAGTCATTAAGCCTGCGGGCATCGTCTTGGACACAGGTTAAATATAACCTTAGTGCTCTTCGAAGTTATGTTTCTTCAGCCTTCTCAATTGATGGAATGCTTTTGGACACAAATCACACTTGTAGGGCAAAGAGTTGTGTACCACAGACATATGTCGCTTCAAATCGGCCATATAACGAAACTCTTTTGGGCACATTTCACATTTTGACCGAAAATAATCGTGAACTATCGATTTATGTTGACTTAGACCAAGCCAACAAGTAAATTCTTTTGGACATAAGTCACACTCGTACGGTAAGCCATGGTGCACCGTTCGTTTGTGTTCCCTTAAATTGTTTGTGTGCTTGAACTCTTTTAAACATAATTCACACTTATGGCGATAACCTTCGTGTGCGACTCGTTTATGTTTTTTCATGTAATTATTGTGCGCAAATTCTTTTTGACATAAGTCACATTTGTGGCGAATTTTCTCATGCACTGCTAACTTGTGAATGCTCACACATTGAATTGAGGCAAACGTTTTGGAACACAAATCGCATTCAAGTGGGTTCAGCCCGTGAGCCGATAATTTGTGACGCTTTAAATGAAGCCGTCTCAGAAATGTTTGTTTGCAGACGTCGCAGGTGTGCGGATTTTTACTTGGATGAACTTCTTTCGGTAATTTTTGTTGTTGCAAGCCTGAACAACGTTTGCCTGCTTTTAGTCCAATGTGTTTATGGCTGTCTTTTTCATTTTTGTGAACAGCTGCTGCATGATTTTGTAAAAGTACTGGAGATGAGAATTCGCATTTGCAAATCCGACACTTGTCGGGGTTCTGATCCGAAACTGTTAATATTGGATTCTTTAACAATTTCATTTTCTTAAATTTTGTTGCACTCACATCAAATTTCTTATTAATTTTTGAATTCGAACTACTTGTTCTAAAGGCATCTTTCTTGGAATACTTGCGTTCACAATTTGTCGTATTTTGCACCCCGTAATTTGTATTTGTCTTTCTGTTTAATTTGGTGGAAATAGTCAAATTTTCTGGATCATTGTCCTTCCCTGTTGATAATGAATCGTCTGTAGGTAGGGGATGATTATTGTTCTGAGGAAAATTCGGCAAGCCGAATTGGTCATTATCATAGTTCTGTTGTTGTTCCATATGTTGGTCATCGGGACAGATTTCCATCTGGAAACTTCGTTCGAGATTTTCATTGACTTTGCTTCCGGTGCCCACCAATAAGTCTGGGAGACTCGCATTGAGCTTTGTAATTACGCTCGGTATTTGTATCTCGTCGTCGTCGCCTTCATCGTCATCGGGGATTTGTTCCGTTTCTAGCGTGTCTACTCTTTTCGTACAAAATTTATCGAGTGTGGACGCATGACCATTTTTAATACTGACAGTATAATATTCCTGACATTTGTTTGGCAACTCATTGTTTGGGGTTGTAAAATGCTTCCGCAGGTAGCGTAACAAAGAGAAACGTTCAGAGCAGAATTTGCATTGATAATAGTCACTTTTCTGTCTTGATGGCTTTAAAATTTTAGGAATGACCGACTCATTAAAATTTTTATTCTGTCGATGTTTGGAAATGTTGTTGGAAGTTTGAACATTTAGCTCATTCTCCTCATCATCTAGCCTTATTAGCTCTGGCGCAATCGTAAACGTGTTAAGGATTTTAATATTCATACTTTCATCTTCGCTTATTAGGTCTTCTTTTAGGTGAGCGGAAGTTGCAGATTGAAACAAAATGTTTTCGGCTTCAAATTTTAGGGGATCCATGTTGCGCTGCTGGCGAAACTTCTCGAAGCAAAATTTATCTGAATTAGGCAAGCAAAAGTAGTTATAGTTTGAAATAGTCAAATTTGCATGCCTTTGCATTTTTCAAGTAAGTGCACTATGGACTCTGGCTATAACAACTGGCGAAATACATGGAACCAAAATACTAAGTACTGGTAACAATGAAAATACAAACTACAAAATAATACATGTTGTATCTTACGTGTGTCATAATACAAAATACATTTGAAAATTTTATTGGATGCAAAATAAAAACTACAAAAGTGTATGTATTTTAAATACGCATAGACATTCTAACAGAATTTGTGAATTGTATATACACTAAATTGGTTAGCAGTGTGGTCATTTTCATTTAAATTTTTTATGTATCTAGTTGAATTTCCTTTTTATGTGTGTGTCATAGACAATTCTTGAAAAATTGAACTGAGAAATTTTTAAAACAAGAACTGGTTCCTATCATATGATAAGGTAATCTTTAGAAAAATTAAAAAAAAAATATTGCAAAATACCCGTTCAACTACTAAAAAAACACAAGAAATAAATAGTAATTTTTTGTTATCAATCCAACATGCACTGCATTGATGTAAAATTCGTTCAAAAGTTCTAAATTTCGACATTTTCGTACATATGTATATGTATATGTTGTGAACATAACAAACTGAAACCCACATGACTTGGGCACTATAGGTTCCCTCCCTTGCAATAAATTTCTACCGCTAATTTCATCCCGGATATTATGTACATGCAATTATTCAAGCCCTAATGTGTAACATTTGTTTCAAAATTGTAAAGCGTGGGGAACGTCAGAATCGTGAAAACTTGCTTTTGATGATTCTTTTACAGTTCAACTGCCATGAGCTGGACGCTGTCCTGGACGTCTTCCGCACTCATCCGCTGCGAAGCTCAACAATGTTGTTTTCCATTTCCAATAAGGACTAATAGTTTTTACTCTGCTTGCCTCTTTTTTTACGTAAAAGGAAACCACATGCTTCTGTATAAATTTTTGGGTTTCAAATGGCTGTGAGTACAAGTTCCACTTTTGTTGGTCTTCTCAAATATCTGGGAGTTGAAGCAAATCTGCACAAACAAAAATATGTACAAAATATGATAAATTGTGTATCAATAATTGTTTCAACTATATGTATTAAAATACATTTACGTATACGAATAATGACTAATATTATTGATTTTGACACTACGAAATGTTTGTGTTGATGATTTAAAATAAAAATAGTTAATCATACATTGTGACATGGTGGGCATATTCACAATCATATTTGCACTAACGCAAATTACTCGTCCGAGTGTTTTTGAAGGCCAATCAAGGCGACGTCCATCAAGATTCACATAATCTACGAATTAAAAAATACAAGTTTACATTACTTTCCGCACGATTCCTAAATCGCTTTAAAAACCATGTTAGTTCTTCCTGCCAACATTAAGGAAAACCCAGGTGTAGAATGTGTAACGTGAAAATAGTATGTAGGACTAAATGAATAATTTTTAAAAATGTAGTGTGCATTGCTTATAGTGGGAGGGCTGTAAATTTTTACATTATAAATTATAGTTGAATATAAAATATGTGTCAGAAAATTATTTTATTTGTAAATGTCTTGTTTTCACGACTGCGGATTCAAACACTACAAATGAGTAAAAATCATATTACGCCCGCAAATCAGTCTGAGAGATAAAGGATATCTTCAGCACAGCCTCTCTTCTATATCTTGGGTACGATAGATGGGATGATTTTCAAGCTATTTGGTCAGGCCACACATACTTTGCCGCAAAAGTTCAAAAGGTTGACGACATTATTACAAAAGGTCTTTATTATTATTATTTTATTAATGGAAAGAATTTCCATACAAGTTAATGTATCCAAAATCAGTCGTCCAGCTCGGCAAAATAAAAACTACATGTGCTCTAATCTAAACATCATTCAACTACTCACACATCGCACATTTTCTGTATTATGACACATCCGTCATACACAAACTACAATGACGTCAGAGCCAAGATAGTTAGTAGGAGTCCTCGACTATAGTCCCCATGGTTACACTGTGTAACTGCGGATCCCGAGATCATCTCAATGAGTCAAGTAAGCATTTTAAATTATTTATGCAAAACTATGTATTCGAACTTAAATATTCCTAACATTATTGCTACTCCGCAGTCCACGTGATTTTATTGTACTTTTATTGTAAAATCCAGATTGGCATAAACTAATTTGTCCATATTTCATTCAGCCCTACAGGTATAACTCTTTGAAAGAATACCAGAAAACCCCAAAGAATGATATCTCCAGGAGTAAAATCGACACAGTGGATTCTAGTAAAGAGGAAGATTTGTGCAGGGAAATTTCCGTCACCCATCTACAGAAGCTTCATAGTTATGAATTGCGCAAGAACACATTTTCCAAATCGTCACTGCCAAGAAGGCAGAAATTCTCCATCAATAGTCATTTCTATCACAAGTGTCAGATCTGTAAACGGCAATTCTCTTCGTCGACAATGTTGGCAAAACACAAATAAACTGTTCACAATTACAAGACAATTTGCAACAGTAATATCCGTCGTCAAAATCAAGACAAACTAATTTCTACTTTGGAGGTGAGAAAACGGGAGAGTCAAGTAAAGCACACGAATGGTTACAAGTGCAACCTCTGCAAACAGGAATTCTCTGCACAAAGACAATTAACGCAACATAGGATAATTGCTCATCAACAAAACCCTCTGGAATGTGACGTCTGCCGAAAAAAGTACAGTAGTACAAGAAATTTGAAGATTCACAAACGGAGCGCTCACGAAGGATTTCGCTACCAGTGTGACTTGTGCCCGAAAGAGTTTGCAACAAACCAGTACTTGAAGGAGCATAAACGGGCGGCCCACGGTGGTCTTTCTCACGAATGTGAATTATGTCAAAAAAAATATAAAATGTTCTGGAGCCTAAGGCGGCATAAATTAGTGTCTCACAAAGGTGTTCGTCACAAATGTGAAACATGTCTGAAAGAGTTCAGGCACTTGCAAGATTTAAAACGGCATAAATTAACTTTTCATAGTGGTGATCATTACGATTGTAAATCATGTCCCGTGACGTTTGGTAAATTGAAATATTTGAAGAACCATAAGCGAACTGTGCACGATGGTTTTCGTAACACTTGTGATATATGTATGCCAAAAAGATTTCTCCTTGCCTCGAAACCTAAATCGGCACAAAAAAGCGGTGCATCACGTCTGATGTACCCACTTCCAACCCGCTTGGTCAAAAAGTTGATCCGCGTAGAAATAAAATGTCACGTTCATAGTTTATGATACATCGGACTCTCGCTGTAAGCCATCTCTATATAAGAGAGCTCTCTCTAGAAAAGATCATTTGGGCCCGCATGTCATACATGGTTATTAACATAAGAACTCTCTTTATCTGAGAATTTCGTTAGAAGAATAATTTCGGTGATTTATAGCGTTCTCTTATACGAGAGTCCAGTGTAAACTGCTGTATGTACACTAACAATAAACTCTCGCTGCACAAGGATAATGAGCCGGCAAATGATTGAACAACATTCTCTTACCGGCAATACGTGCCAGTGAACTATTTTTACCGTGAATGTAAAACATAAACTAATCCTAAATGTCTAATTCCTATTATTTCTTACATTATATCATTTTTAAATAATAAGCATGCAATAACCTACTTACCTGAGGTTGCCTCCAAGAGGTTTCTTTGTATTAATTCTTAGGCGATAGGCCGCCCAATAACTCATTTGGATTTTATTTATTTACAATTTTCCGTACGGGAATATTTCATTACATACCGCCTTACAACCTCTCAAAAAAGAGGAAGCATCTCCTCAAGATCGGTACACTCCAACCATCATTGTCATTGTGTCTTTAAGGAGTTTCCATTAAATTCAAGTATTACGGAGAACTTGTGCAATTATGAATTTCTACATTTTATTTCCGCATCGATTTCCCCCTATAGTTAAATACAGTCCCGCTGAATGACATTATTACATATATCTAAATACTTAAAGATTCAATGAATCATGTTATTTTTGTGTTTTAGCTAACTCATTTGCAAACTAATTTTTAATGGATTTTCAAAGCAAGAATGTATTTTGTAGTTGTCAAGTATGTACTTTCGGCTATTTTGGTTGTTGATTTAGCTGAAACTCAGCTGCGAAAACGTAATTAATAAGCTTCCAAAGAATTTAAAACAACTTTTTGACAATTCACAACGTGTTGCGATTTCAGGTTCTCGGTTAATCAACTTGTACAGAAGTGGATTTTCAGGGTAGGGAAACAACTGTACAGCTATTGACGGTTGAAGTTGTACAGCAAATTGTCCCTCACACCCCTCGAACCTCTTTTTGTTAAGTATAGGATTTTCGTATATAGGGAGAGCTCATCGTCAGTGCACACTCATACACACACCAAAGTTTCTGCCAATAATGCAAGCTTCCTATAATGCAAAGTACATACCTCCACGTGTATTCACATCCCACATTCTCCCACTTGTGAATCTTCCATATGTACGCATGTACATATAATTCCCTAAGAACATCCAACTGTTGCAACTTAAATAACTCGGTCAGTCTTCACAAGAAACCTCCTTCGAGCTTTTCCTTTACTGTCATTCCCATTTCATGCATCAATAAAATTTTAAACTCCGAGAGAAAAAGAGCACACCATAGAAAACTATTTTCGGTATAAATAATTTCGTAATCAACTACACGTGTCCTACTCACAACTATTAATTTCTCAAATAACGAACTAGTATTTGAACATGTCCGTTTATTCTTTCCATTGGGGCTGGACATTCATGGGGAGGAAAAACATTCAACATTGGGTCTTCAACCAGTGTTTTTGATTTGTAATTTCTTCCTTATAGTCAATATTGCGGTCAACCACATCTACCATGTGTTGCAATTATTTGCAGTTTTGTTGGTAAAATTAACAATTTTGTATTATTTTATTTTATAATAATTATTAAAATTGTATGGATAATATACATAATGGGTAATTTTTGAATAATTCCAGAGTGAAACATGCCGTCGTTGGTAAAGCACCAAGAAGGGGATGGAACAAGAAGTAAAATTTAAATTACTAATTCTGCATTCTTAGGGAAAAATACAAGTATGCCCGAGATAATAAGGCTAGATGACGAGGACGACGACAATTTTAACACTACCAACGAAATTCAGAAGCAGTCCCTGACACCAAATTGTGAAGAACGTGTAATTCTTAAAATTTTAAAGCCATCAAGACAAGAAAATCAGTATTACCAATGCAGATTTTGCTGCAATCGTTTTTCTATGTTACGCTATTTGCTAAAGCATTTTGCAACTCCTAAGGGGCAATTGCCTACCAAATGCCAGGAAGATTTCAATGCCGGTAATAAAAATGGCCATTTGTCAGCATTTGATAAATTTTGCACGGCAAATGTGCACGAGCCAGAAACGGTGGAAATTTCCGACGACGAAGAAGGAGACGAAATTCAAATACTGAGAGTAATTACCAAGTCTAATGCGAGTCAACCAGAACTAAACGTAA
>JAQGAK010003663.1:0-14343 GCA_034696945.1 Lipothrix lubbocki
ACGGACAGGAGAGGAATAGGATGAATTTCTTGTCTCCATTCGTCCCTTTTGACAATCGTGCATAACCCGCATTGCATTTTTTCGTGGGTTCCAAATGTATTGGCGAACATCGTGAATAAATTATAACAATTCCTAATCACGTTATTAGTATAACAATAATAAATTCACACAGTTTTAGTTATTGTTTACCTTACAGTAAGTTGTTTTTTGCAAAAATGGGTAAAATTTAAGAATAAATTGGTTTATGTTAACGTTATCCTGACGGTGTATTGCAGACAATTTTTGAAGTATTGCCACAAACAATTATTTTAACACTTTGCAAATTGTAACAGTATTAGCAGTGTAAAAAAGTATTAAATATCACAAATTTAAATAAAACAAGAGTTGTCAAATGTAAAAAATCGTAGAAATATTCAATTGTAAATAGTAAACTTTTAGGCAAAATTGTGCGCTTTAAAGGTTGAAATTAAGCTTCTCCTTCCACAACAACAGCTGAGAAATACACTGACGTTTGGAACTTCTCGTCTGTCGCTCTTATGTGTTTTGGCCTTGGATGTTTACATTGGGCAAATGCTAAAGGATGAGCAATAGGCCTGTGATGATCCTACATATACGTGATATTACAATTTACACAAGTGCTTTTTTCGTTCAACGTTCTGGGCACTATTCTGTTTCCCTTAGCGTGCATAAGCCGGCTGCAATCCATTATACCGAGCTAAACGTTCAACGTTAACATGCAAGCAATTCAGTACACACTTGGAATACATAAAGATTGTAAAGTTTACCTAAACGACACTGTGGATGAGTCACTCCAGATCTCCATTTGTTGTGGTTTTGAAGTGTTCTAATTAATGCTGCATATGATTATTGACATTAAATTGTATACGTAAATAATAAATATAAATTAATATTCTATTTACTCTTACCTTCCAATTCCTATACCTTCATACTTATTCCACGTTTTATTAAGAAATTAAATATATAAATGTATTTTTATTATGTATTACGTTTACGTATGTATAACGACAAATTTTGCGGCTTTTAATTGTCACAATAAATCGAACCGCATTTTCTAGGGATACCAACGGATATCAAACGTTTTATAATCGACTTAACAATCGGATAACAATTAATATCATTACTGATGTGTTTATTTTTATTTACAACAAGTGCATATTTTAATGTTTACATTGTCATCATATTTTTGTCACAATACTCATTTGCTGCTTCCAAAATTGAAAATGTAAAAATGCTACGTGTCATTATAGATAGGCGGTATGAGCTGGAGGGTTTCCTGTCATTAAATTGCATGGACTGGAACGTTTCTAATATAAATGTAGTTCATTATGTACATATTGTTAGGTTTATTCTTTAGGGAACATATATCAGGTGTATGTATGTTAATGCATCTGCGTCTTTGACCTTCATCCACCTTCAAGTTGTATTATGGAAATGATAGCATATAGCACATACCTATGTTAAATATTTTCCTCATGTGCTCATGGCTTGAAATGAAATGGAGCACTTTTATCTGGATTTTATTGTTTGTGTGATGTCATCTAATGTTTACGACTGCTCGTTTTTATTGTGGGCGATACTGCTGTTGTGTATAATTTGTGTTTGTTAATTCTACAACATCTGCAAATCTCCATAATGAAGTTATATTGTTATAATGATAGAAGTTATAATGATGAGCTCCTACTCAAAATGCTGGGCTGAAACAATGGACGAACGGATAGAAAACGCTAGAAAATCGGATGTAATCTATGCATATATCTGTGTTAGATTACAGCAAAATTAATTTTGTAGACACTGTGAGCGAGTTCTTAAGTTCAATTTTCCCGGTCAAAGCTTTTGATGTTGGTGAATGGTTGCGTAAAATAAAATGGTTGTGTTTTTTACGAATGTACTCCCAATCAGTTCCGCTGCCTTTATTAGTATTATAAATTAGTATGGCTTTAATTCTTCAAAATTGCAATATTATTTCTATATGTATGATACCTTATATAACAAACTCTTATTATGAGGGGGATTTATCCATACAAGATAAATTAATTTGCTATTTTAAAAATAATGGACGATTATAATTAATTAGTGGAAGATGCCGTCATGTGGAAGTTTATTTATCAAAGCCTTTTTTTAACTATTCAAAGGGTTCAATAAAATTGAACAGGAACCATAGGATGGTTTTGGTCAAAGTTAGTTAACGGCAACTGCATTGATTTGAAAATTTATGAAAGTCTTCCATTTAATCAGACACATTTGCTTAAATACATTTAGCGGATTTTAAACAATTAATGCAACTATGAAAATTCATCTCAATTTGTTGAACAATTGTGATCAAAACTGCTTTTCAAAATAATGGAAATAAATTTAAAAATCCTTGCAACTTGAAACGAATTTTAAATAACCATTTTTTGTACGTCTATCGTACAAAATATGTATGTTTACAATGGTTGCGCCTCCCACTGGAAATGTGTTAAAAAACGAATAGTCACTTCTTAAATATTACAATGTGAATAAATTAATAGCCGATTACTACTGATTTGAAGAATTTGCAGTATTTGCACAAATCGTTAAAATGTTTGAATATTGTATTTTATTATCCAAAAGCTATTCCAATTGAAGTTGTAATGCAGTTCATATGTTTTATTATGCATCTGCAACTAAAAATTAGGAAATCTAATTATTAATATAGATTAATAATATAAATTTATAATGTAAATTTATAATGTAAATTTATAATGTAAATTTTTAATGTAAATTTATAATGTAAATTTTTAATGTAAATTTATAATGTAAATTAATAATATAAATTTATAATGTAAATTATTAATATAAATTAATAATGTAATTATGTTTTATTCGATATAACTGTATTGCTACTGAATTTAATTGCTTCATATTGTGATAAATAACCTGTAGAATTGATTAAGATTGAATGTTGTACTATTTAGAGAACGAGAAGATATTTAATCGTTAGACTTATTGGTCCGGCGTACTCACAAGTTCACATATATCACATTCTGGATAACAACTGAGGGTCTCACAAGGTAGAGTAGTGCTATTCCATTCGCCATCTACCGACTACACATCTGCAATAAAAAAATAACAGTAAAAAAAGCTGAAATTTTAAGTTGCTGTTGCGCCCTCAAAAGTTGCAAACAAGAGCTGATCAAGTAATATTCATTAACGATATGTTTTGTTAATAAAAATAAGAAATTAGTCTATCGTGGACTAAGCAGCGCTATTAACATTAAGAAATATTACAAATACTAGATTTCTACGATTTGTCTTAACTATTTCATATTGATAGCAATGCATATTGCATGATAGATGAATTTTTTATTTTCATTAACAAAACATTGTAATGATGTGACATTAATTAATCAGCGCTTGTTTTTAACTTTTGAGGGCAACTTGTTTTGCTGTTATTTAAATTGATTTCTTCTACAGTATTAATTATTTTTTTAAGATATTTATTTATTTTATAATAATAGTAAATTATAAATACATAATAATAATTAATGAATTATTATTATGGTAAAAGATATCCGTGTCACTAGAGGGAGAGCAGTCTTATTGTACTAATACTACTAATCTGGTCTGGGAATAAGACATTAAAGAAAAAGGAATAGGATTTTAACAACTTTTTATTCCCGATCGATATCCGTGTAGATTTACTTCAGATAAGGTAATAGAGCATACAAGCAACTTTACAATAAAATAGCAATTTCTTGATGCACAAATAGACAAAAAGAGCTTTATACTACCCAAATATTGTTACAGCACAAAATAAAAACTTATTTCAGTAAATATGTTTACGTTTGTACTTACAATTTTTTAAGGGGTCTTCGTCCAAAATTTCACAATTAGCAGGTGTCGTTTTTGAATTATTACTAATGTTAATTACTGAAGGTTAATTAAATGGTAGAAAAAGGTGGTCTTGTATAAAAACGGAGCCAAAAAGTTGTTGTTTTTTGCCCTTTCCCCAAAAACATTAAATGTATGGGTACTGTTAATAAACCTGCTACGTACTTCGCAATCGCCGTTTTCCATCCAGCATTTTAGTCGGACACTGTATGGCAACAAAATAATCCATGAAATAATGTAAATCCACAACAGTATTACGTGAATAGATATCTATAAAATTGTGTTGAATCTAAAATTGATATTCATACTAGCGTTTGCAATGGTGGCGCCCAACCTGATCTACCCGCTAAGGATCAACCAGTTCCACCGTGCCCAGTGTAATTAGAAGATACAACCTGGAGTCAAAAACTTATATGTTAGTCATTTGTACTTGATACATGACATTAGTTACGGTAATTGCGCTACGGAAATACATGCCCTGATCTCCCGATCAACATTTTCACCGTATAGGGTACGGCTAAAACGACGAAAACACCGAGTATAGGATACTTCGGGTAAGAACCTCTCGTCACAACCAACAATCGGTCTGAAGCGCAACAAACAGATTTACTGCGGTCGCAGCATCCGATGAATGTCCAATGAAGTAATCATTAATAATCCATGATTTTCAATGAAGACAAAGCAGATGTTGACATCTTGTATTAAGATCTTGCGCTGTAAATGATATAATGTTCAATCCATTCAGTTGTAGAAGATGCTGGTTTACTTACCTGATGGTAGAAGCTCAGCAATTGCCCAGGATTGTAGTTAGTTTTTCTTGGCATAAACCTCCAAAACATTTTGTTTCCATTCTACTGCCTGGATTTGCATGGTTGTCCGCAAAATCTCTCATTATTTTCCGTATTCTCCCCCGCTTCCCCCCTCCTCCAAAAAAATTATTGTTACTTTTTATGCCTCTTATTGTTATCACCAACATCGGATGTAAGTAATGCCAGCAGGGTAACAATGACGATCTACCGGATGTGTGGACACGTTCCCTGAAATCATTAAAATTGTTTGCATACCGTCACTATGTGGTGATGTAAAATGAGATATTCACCATAATTTTAAGTGCAAGATGGCAGATGACCTAACTTAACTAATTTACAATGGACTTGCTAGGTAAATTTTAATACAAGCTTCCTCCGTTTTCAGTTTTTTAAACGGAATATACTACATTGCACTGAATTTGTGGTGGATATCTCATTTCACAATTAGGTTCACATGGAGATAAGCCACTAAATATAAATCTCTACCAACGATATGTTGAGACTGGTTTTTTGCTTGCTTATTCAATTTTTAAGCAAACCAGGTTGCAAAATTTAAGATTTTTAACATTCTTCAAATTACCAAACTAAGGAATGCATCAGGGTTGCACGGGTGGCATAAAAGTGGCATGACATAAATGGCATAAATGTGGCATAAATTGACATGGCAAAAAATGTTTTTGCCACCAGTGGCATAAATTCAAAAAAAATTAATGGGTATTTACAAAAAATTTTATCTACCATAATAAAACTTTAAGTACGAAATTTGATACAATGTACGTATTACATGTCAATTGTTCAAAGCTCAGCTATTTAGCGTCATTTCGAAAATATAAGTGCTTGTTACAATTAAAAAAGTGCCAATTTTTTCAAAATTTTGAAAACAAATATTTTTTTGGTCACAAAAAATATATTGTCACGATAAAATGTACGAAATAAATGCCTTCATCAAACATCACAACAAAAAATGACTAAAAATTGTATTTTGTAAAAATAATTTGTGCCATTTTTGCCATTATGTCAAAAGTCATTAATGCCATTTATGCCAGCCTGACATGGCAAAAAGGAAAACTTTATGACATTAATGCAACCCTGGAATGCATTGGGTTTATTAGTAACTAATTTCAACTATTTTATTATTTTATAAAATAAGCAATGAGACTAAAGTATTTCGCTTTGTTTTCTAAATGGCTTTGACTTAATCACCGCGGACATAAAATGGATCTCCTTGTAATGTTCATAAAAACTCCAGCAGTTAATAATTTTGACATCTCATTGCCAGCATTGACGCCATTGAAAAGTACAGAGGATAAATATGGCAGGTGGTCTGCTTCCACGAGGCGGCTTTTGCACGTAAGCACCTCCCTAGGCGCATGCATGAAACACTTGTAACTACGTGGCAGAATGATCTAATTTCGTCGATCGATTTCAATCAGGGGTGTGTAACGTGATGTTTTGCCAAATAGTGGACGTTGTTTTTAATTAATTTAAAAACTCAGATTTCAAATGTGGATATCGTTTTTAAACGACAGTCAAGATTGTGAAAAACTTTAATGCACCTTTTGTGGGTGAAAAATCTTTTAATACCAAATTGCTAAATGTACCATCAGCCATTTTGCATCATTTCTGAACATACCAAACTTGAAGACCATTTTGTTTAAACATTTGCCATTGTGTTACTCTGGCATTTGAATTTTGAGCGTTTCCGTATAATTTGGTTCACTAAAAGATTTACTAATACATTTATAAATTAGGATATACTGCGTAAAACGGCCTTTAATTTATTCACTATTTTAAAATTATAACTCCTAACATTACACATCTCTGATTCTGGTTCATATGATGAACATATTATAGGTGTAGAGTAATATGCATAATATAGTTTATCATACCTTTGCAAGTATGTGCATAAACGAATTTATAAGCTGCAATACAATCAACAGGTGTGGCACGACGTATGTAGTAATATGATAAAAATATTTTTATATTCACAAGAAAAGCCTTTACTATGGTATATACATACATTTATTAATGTTCTTGTTGACGCAAAATATGGAATCGATTGACATCTAGCAATAAATTTAAAGTTGTATAATCCTATATGAATACTACTGCGTTGTATAAAAGGCGACGCTTTGCGGTTTTGCTTCCACAACAACAAGCTACCAAGGTTTCCGCTAATAGGAAGAGCGTGAAGGATGTACGTTTCATTATACAAACGGGAGGTCGTCTTGAATAAAAGGAAATTAAAAAAAAGACATGAAGGCATTAGAAAACCAACCACTGAGTCTAACAATTCGATCTACTCGCTCGCAGAACTCTTCCTGAAACTCTAGAAGCACCAAGATGAACTCCAAGTAAGATTTTTATTATTTTTATTTTTGAAATAAACATTAAATTATTTTTTCAAATTAAAAATGTATGACCGATGGAATTTAATTATAAATGGTTTCTTATCATTTTAAAATGTTTCTCCCTATTCATTTATGTTTCGTTATTTAAACGAGCTTTTGGTATATAATACAATTAATTGGTTGATTTTGTTCTTACAGAATATTCGGAATAATCGTTGTTATCGCCACGCTGGCATTGCTCGCCTGGCCCGCGGATGCTGTAAGTGTTTGCATTCTTTCAAAAACGATTTAAAAAAAAGAAGTCCGTGATCAGAAATTTTGATAATTTTTGGTGATGGTCGTAGTGTACAAACCCGGACGAGACATGCACCAATGATGAGCAATGCTGCGGATATGGCAATGGCGAGGGCAATGGAAATAAAAAATGCAAGAATGGGAAATGCAAGGTGAAAATCATTTTCTAAAGTTTTTTTCAAATCAAAACTATTTCAAGGTTGTATTTTTATTAGGTATTTTTTTGGTGTGGTCATAGTGTGTGAAAGAGGGCGAAACGTGCAACATGAATACAGATTGCTGCGGATTTGGACAAGGCAAGGGCGAGGGAAATAAAAAATGCTTCAAGGCACAGGGGGGCACGGCCGGGACATGCCAGGTGAAAATCATTTCCTGAGATTATTTCCTATTCTGAATCATTTAAAATATTCAATCTATATCAGAAATTTAAAAAAACGCGGTATGTCCCGAAAGTTTAGTAAATCTTTATAGTAACCAAATAAGTTTTATCTAAATTCTTTGGAATACGAGTACACGTTTATGTTAATTAATTAATTTTAAAATTAATTGTAAAAAGTGCTCATTAACAATTATTGGACTTGCAGAAATGCGGTGTATTAAATGAAGTCTGTAACACAGCCGGGATAGTTAATATGGGTTGCTGTAGTATAGGTAAACGTGGTGTAAGTCAGACATTGAAGTGCGATGGCTCTACCACCACAGTAGATGGTATGTGTGTAACAGCTTAACCCACTGCCTTACGACAACAAGAACCATTTAACTCTAGTTTTCTATTACGTACATATAAGCGAAAATTCGGCAATCTAACCCGCAATATGAGTCCTTTATTTTAAATATAGGATATACTGCAATAAAAACATGTGAAGTAAATTTATTTGAAAGAACATTTAAGCTGATAAAATTAACTTTAATAACATCAAATTACCTTTATTGATTATAAATATAGGATGTTAGTCGTAGATTTATCGTGTATGTATTTGCTATAATAATAATTGAAAATAAAATGGTTCTATTAAGTATACAACGTGTACATTATTGTAAACTCTTTTCATAACGAGACAAGAATGCGAAAATAAATTCAGAGGGGACGTAAACTTAAGAAAATAATCTCAAAATGCTTGAATTTGAGTAGTAGTTTATAAAACAAACTAATAACAATAATATACTAATTATTATAGTATTATTGTAGTGTACAGTTTTTCAAATAGATCTCTGCTCGATTCGAATACGTCGGTCAGCTCGTCCTTCTGTCGTCATCGTCCTGTATGATCCTTGGTAATTTATAATATCCTTAGTAGAAAGTGCTCATGCTACTACGGTAGGACAAATTTTGTCGAAGGCTATTTACAATCTTGTATGTAAATCCTTTAGAAATCGCAGAATTTGAGCTACAGCTTTATTGCAAAATAAAAGTTTCATTCAATTTCTTACTTGACGTGTAGGCGGCTGTTTCGTGTCATGCATTTTTGCTATATAGTTTGACTAATTACGGAAACATATTTGAACTTGTTTTATCCTGATTAAATATTAAAATGTAGTGTGGCAGCGATAGTTACATTTATTGCAAGTGGTTTACAGTTCACAATTAAATAGTCAAAAGATTGAAATTAAAACACATCTGAGACCCAAACTACACATAACATATAAAAACCTGTAAACTTTGATCTGAAAAAATTACTGAGGTATGCAGACTTTCATCAACGTTGCCTCAATTCCATGATTTTCCAAGTACCAAGTACTAGCGGTATTTTAACTTATAATTTTTAAAATTCGTTATCTCGTTAAACCATGTATTTCTATGAAAATCAGCACATGCCAAATCATCATTATTACTCATAAATTGGTATTTTTCCATGTCCGAGAGCTAAGGATTTGAGATCCTTAGAGGTAATAGAGGATTAAACCATTTTTATTTCATGCGACTTCGCCGTTGTTGTGAAGTTCTTGCCCCAGAAAGGTGCAACATTCACAAATTGGAGTAAGGGGGACCACATCCTCATTCAAATGTTAATTCTCGTAAAATCGAAATTTTCAAAACTCAACGATTTTCTTAAAATAATATACAATTATAAAGAAAACACGAACAAATCATTTTCAAATCCATTTATTTTTGTTCTGGAATCTGTAAAGGTTTTGAATAAGCTAGCTTTAAATTATGTTCCTCGAAATTTAGTTGAATGGGTGGAGCGAACAATTTTGCAATCCATCCTATCAATTTAATGCTCGTCAGAATTTCTGCTTGAGAAAGCAAAATGTTAATTTACACGTACGTTTGTAACCCACCCAACGCTGTAAAGAATCGTTTGACAATTTAGTTAATGCAAATGTTTCCATGTATGAAAATACTTATTTGGTTCCTGTTCGTTTTAAAGCGACAAAGAAACTAAACTCGGAAGTAGGTTTGGAAAGACACAGTGACATCCGGCTAATATTGATGAAGTTGTCGGTCGGATATTTGGGATACTAATTATTAGCATCCGCTGTTCACTGCACATGTAATAATCCAGTCAATTTCGTTAACATAACTTCAAATGTGTTGTTTTTCTAATTTCTGTAAACCTGATATGCTCTGATATTTGTCCATTGAAACGCTTGGGGTTGTTAAAAGTCTACGTATGTATTTTAGTAGTAGTACTATAGGAAATAGTATGAACAAATAACTCACTGAAACAAACCAGTTTAAATGATAGGTAAACAGTTTGCTTCCGCTCGCGAATAGCTAATGTTTGTAAATCCTGATGGAATTAGGTAAAACTAATTAGAGTGTTTACGACAATGTAGTACATACTTCCTCAAACTTTATTTTCACCCATAGGGCCGTGAACCATCATTACATATTAGTTAATATAAAGTAATAATGGTATATAAAATATACATAATGTATAAGTAAATTTACTCATTATTTCAGGTCATATGACAAATGTCATTAATTTGGTTCACAAATTATCGGTATGTTTACATTTACACAATCCTGGCGATTAAAAGCCCTAATGTCGCATACCACCTCAGAGAAAGAACATTAACCTTTCGACATTGGCAATGGAAACACATGTGTATAATGTAAAATTCAGAGGATGTAAACAGCAAATTCATGGCATTCACATTGTGTAATATCCTGTGTTCAAATCAATAATATGTTATGAATTATCAGCATTTCTCAAGATTCAAAGGTTCAATAATGTAAAATGTGTAGTTTATGTAGGTCAAAATTATATTATAGCAGGAAATTATGATGTTAGACAAGACAGAATCTTGTTATTACAAACTAAAAACATTGCACATGTATAAATTGAAGATGTAATATGTAATTCGGTGTGCATTCGTACATGAGAGCCTGAAACTCGATTGTCTGAGTGTCACCAATCTTACCTTGGCGAGTAGCACACCAAAATCCAAAATTTATATAACAGTTGCCAGTTTCAATCTGCCCAGACGGTATGCAGATCCCAACCAAAAAAAATGAGTTCAAAACTTCATCTGGTTCCAAACTAAAAGCATGCCCGGATTCGGAATACAATTCTCTACATGACCATGTATTTAAAATGTTAACAAGTATCAAGGGTATAAATAAAACTTATTTATAAACTTATTTAAATGTTATTGGGCATTCTGTACATCCCCGAAGCAAATCAACGTTATTGAAATGAGAGACCTTTGGTCGACACTAGTAGATTCCCAATATTACTTACAACGAAGTGTAGAAATATGGGAGTAGATTCCCGTTCAAACATTCGGAACGAGCCAACCATGATACCAAAGTTTGGTACGGATTTCAACGATTTTATCAACGATGAGCGTCTTTTAGGTAAAGGATAAGTAAGGAAACCTCGGTGTAGAAGACTTTTGACGCGTTTTGTATATTCAGGTATTTTGAAAGCTTTTTCGTAATATACAGCAAAGGCCATTACAGCATCCAGGAACACCACGATGGACAGAATAAGTGTTAAGGGTTGCTCAGCATAATACCGTATTCCACCAAATCCAGCAAAAATTCCCAGAAAAATGCAAAAAAGTTTGAAAGTGAAAATTAACGAGCTATTGCTCTGGTTAAAGAGCTCAATGAAGAGATGCATTCGTCGGATGCTTTGAAGAATTTTGGTCATTTCCTTGAAGTCCTGGTTATCCCTGAAATATTACCAAAACTGAACATTCATACCACGGATCTACAATAATTCGACATTTTACAGGAACGGTTTGAGTAGCTTCCATGTACAAAATTTAATAACACTTAGCTATTATAAAATAGCATAAATACCAATGTGATATAATGCCTAATATTACCTTTTTGTTTCCATAACCAGTACTTTCGTTATTTTTGATTGTAAGCGGGAATTTATTATATCAAATACAAGTATCTGGATAAGGACCACAAAATAGCCTGGAACAACCATTGCGGTGATGTTTGTTAACTCAAGGATACTCAATAGCAGGGTCGATAACCAGGTTTTATCTTTTAGTGGTATTAAACTGTTAAGAGCATATGGAGCTGTAGAGTTTATTACTAAAAACGCCCAGAACAAAACCCATGTAAACCCAACTGGTATCCAAAAAAACTTTGCTATTATTTCCTGCCTCGTAAGCGTTTTAATATGACGAGTTCGGTGATCTAAATGAAATATTCAAAATAATTTTTTAAATTTATTCTACGAAATTTCATAAAATGATAATATTTGTTTTCATACACTCATATAGTATCCGCGCCAAAAGTATACTTACTGTAAAATATATTTTAAGCAAAAAATATTTCTTTACTTACTCGGCAATCTGTGCAGAATATAATTGAAAATCATCATTGTGTAGCACGGCCACTTGATGAGGCTCGTGTAAGTTAGTTGCAAGCACATTGCGCCTACAGCAGAGAAAAACGTGTGTATTGGCAATTCATGTATCTACTGTTTACTTATTATTGAAATACATGGCTGAAACTAATCGTATGACCAGCACGCTATTGTGTATGTAAGTGTAGTAAACTAAAACTTTGAAGACTAAAAGTTTAACGCAGGATGTAGTAAGGGATATATGATGATTGTAATTATTGAGCTTCAATTCAAATCGAGGTTTTTTGGTTTTGGAATCCTTATTGCTGCTGAATATCCTAGCTGGATTAAAATTATATTCCGCCAAATTTAGCTGTGAATGGGTAGAAGTAACAGCTTTCCCATCCAGGCTATCAATTTGATGTTCATTCGAATTTCTGCTTTAGGAAGCATTTCGGTTAATTTACACTTATTTGCGTCACCTACACAACGGTGTAAAGAATCACGTTTGAATTTAAATAAATGCAAATTTTTCAACTATAGGAAAATATTTATGTGAATTACTGCTCGTTTCGAAGCGAGAAGGAAACTAAACTTAGGAATACATTTAAAATACCCACTGGCTCTCATTCTGTAAATATTAATGAACTTGCTGGCGGATATTTAGCCTATTAATTATTGTCATTCGCTAATATTGAAAATATGTAACGTTATTATTCGTTTTGTGTTGTGAAATCGTTAATCACATTATATCCTGTGATTATCAGTTTAAAGTCATTGTAATTCGTGCATTCCTGTTTTGAAATGATGTAGGAAGTATACGATCATTGATTGCCGTTAGGTATAGGAAAATTACACTGGAGTCTCTTTGAAGATAGGAATTTAATATTAGTTATAATCACTCTCCGCTAGTCAATCCATTATTGAAAGTACTACGTTGAACAGCTTAATATGTACATGATATCAAACCTTCCAATTGAAGAACCCTACCCTCAGCAATACATAGTTAAAATATGAGCTATGCAATTTATCAATATAAAAAACAATACATGTCAATATGACGCGTCTCTAATCGACGCGGTAGGTTTAAATTTTTATGAAAAAAAGTAAAAATCGCCGTTTTTTACCCGGTAAATCCAAAGCTACGGCGAAAAGAAAAATACCACCATGAAGATTATTTTATGGGGTTTCAGAATTACCCCCCATGACAAGGTCTGCGAGTTACCGTTTTTTCGAAAAAAAATAAAATGTCTCCAAAATTTTGAATTTTCCCGGTAAAAACGGGTCAAAATTTTTAAAACGGAAAATTTGGTCCAAAATCTGTTCTTACGATTAAAAGACCTTTCGATTCACTTATTGGGGGTCCTTCTACTAACACAATTGCGGATTTTGGAAAAACCTACCTTTTTTATAGGAGAAGGTAGAAATAAGGGAAGGGGGAGTTCGTTACTTTTATGCACCGGCGTGTTTTCCAGGATCAATGCCTAATTGAATGTTGAACTCTATATACATGCGTTCTTTTTTTTGCAGAATTACATTTTTGAATGGTTTATGCTAAATCGGAAATACAGACTTCTGGAACCAAAGATACTGACTTATTAGGCAAATGAATTTTTGTCATGTACATCGAGCATGCCTAATTAGCACACCGCGATCCACAATTCGACCACGTCGTCTTGCAAGTGGCCAGCAACCAACTACTACAAAAATGATTCGCATTAATCAACACCATTTGACCCGTCAAAAACTACTCAAATCAAATTACATTTCAAAATATTACAAATTATACATGTATGTAATGCTGCGAAACTGACAGTGGGAACTTTAATAGTGGCGCGTAGACGGCTCCTAAAATATTTGGATGTATTATCTGCGATTATTTAAGAGTTTGTAGACACCGGAAATTTAAAAACTACCAAATTGTGATATTTATTTTTGAATACATATTTCAAAGTTTTGATAACTTTTCAAAATAACTACAAAGCAGATTTCGATCAATTTCGGCGCAATCAATTTTTCAGTATTCCCAGAAACACCTACAAAATTTTTCGTTGAAATCCCTTTGTTATTTAAGAGTTGTTGAATAAAATGTAAAATTTCTAAAGTTTACATTTTATACAATATTGAATTTATGCATTGTCCTACCACCTAACTTTTTACCCCCTGTGTTCTTGTAGATGTCATCGGACGTACAGACTTACGGACAAAGGGTCATTTTACTAGGGGCGCTAACGCCGCACCTAGTACTGGAAATTAAAC
>JAQGAK010003664.1:0-14330 GCA_034696945.1 Lipothrix lubbocki
GGCATTTTCAGGGCACTTTGGGCACTTTCAAAGTGCCGGGCATCTATCGCAGGGCATATTCAAACTCACAACACTAAGCATATTAATTAAGTAAGATTGGTAGAAACTGAAACAAAAGATAACTTTTATATTTTATGAAAAACTATTCCTCACATTCATTAATCCCGCTCCGACCATCATGCTTATTTTATGTGAAGAAATAAGCAGTGGAAATAAAATAAAAAATTAAAGCAAATGATCATTGCACCCACTGGGGTGCGAACTCAGACCATGCCAAGCGCTTGCCGTTCGCTCTGCACTGCGCTGGCAATCCACAATTGTAAGAGTGAAGAAGAGTTTGGACCTATGTTGTAAAGTGTGAGTAGAGCCCGTCCAATGAGCTGCTTGCCGCGAAGGTTTAATATTTACCATCTTCACTTCACGGCTGTTTTCTGTTAAAGGATAGTAGAAAAGAAAAAGTACGCAATATACACAATTACTGACTTTTATTACGTAACTTTGGTTTCTGGTATGGCATATTTAGTCATTTCAAGGTCCGGAGAGGTATAGAGAGGTAATACCTGATGCTATAATGCTGTACTGAAGTATAGAGATATATAGGAGTAGTGAAGATTCTGGATACTTTGTGTATACTTATACTCACATGGCGAAGTTCTTTCTGAGCTATCAAGGAAGTTCTGAGAATTAGTTGTGTGAGTATAAAGACAAGTTTTGTATGAAATTCTTTAAGTACAAAGGACATGTTCTGGAGGTATGAAGGGAAGTTTTGAAGGTGTAAAGAGTTGTTCTGGAGGTATGAAGAGATGTATTGAAGGTATGAGGAGATGTATTGAAGGTATGAGGAGATGTTCTGGAGGTATGAAGAGATGTATTGAAGGTATCAGAAGATGTTCTTGAGGTATCAGGTGTATTGAAGGTATGAAGGTATAAGGAAGATGTTCTGTGAATATAAGGAGAAGCTCTGTTTCAAGAGAAGTTTTGTCAGGACACAGTATCGGCATATAATGAATTTTTTAATGAAGAAACAACAACAACAAATAAATAAAGATGAACAAATAATTAAAGATGGAAAAATAAATAAAGAGGCGAAGAGGAAATGCTGTACAAATATATTATGATAGTTATAGCTTAAGTATAGACTTATACTAATACCTATACCTACTTAGGTATTGCTAGTTTGTCTTGTTGTTGGCGATTTGAAAAGAAATTTTTTGATGGGGCATTGTGCATTTTTTGGTGGAACATCCTTACTATACCTAACGATAAGTACTAGGATGAATAGGTAATTACATTACAGTATTAAGTACACAACTTACTAAAGTAGTACTTATTAGTACTGTATATTTACTCTACAGTACTGCTACTATTATACATATACTATAGCTACTATGTCTCATCTCATCAGTGGGCAATAATAAGAACATCTTGTTGTCCGTTTTTCAATTTATTCATCTTCGTAGCAGTCATCCATTATCTGTACTTATATTGTACCTTGCACCTTTATTGGACAGTCTACCTTTATTGGAGAATGGAGAATCTGAATGCCTTTACAGGAGAGGAGAAATGGATAAATAAAGACCATATAATATGCTTGTGATTGTGAGGTAAAGATTACATTGAATTGAAATATGCTTTATCCAGTTTTGTATACCTGATTGACTGATAATGGTATATGAGTTGTGTGTGTAGAGTTACATTATGCAGGGAAAGTAGGAAAAATTATGGGATGGATAATAGCGCTGCTGAAGAACGTTTGCACTATATTAAGATGCTTTTATTATCCATATTTTATGACGAAATTGGAAATATTCAAGGCATGTTTTATGACGAAATTGAAAACATTCAAGGGTAAAACATTGAATTTGGTAATATAAGTATTTTATGGCGATTGCATTTTTTGCGCTATTATTTTTTGGCATTATTGTATTTTGTATACATGCAGTGTAGATATTAGATTTGTATTATTTATTTTGTGGATTTGTTTATAGAGTGTACTTATAAGTTCATAGGTTGTAGATATGTTTATTTACTGGATTTATTTATGTGCTATAAGTGAAGGTACGTTGACATACATACAGGCATAATATATGTACCTACATAGTCAGGTAATACTTGCAGTTTAATTATGAGTTTACATGAATACATATGTGCACAAATAATTGTGTATTTAGATGTGTATATTGTATGCTTATTTACTGAATATTACACAGATAAAACATCACACAGTATGTGGAGAAAATTATAAACACGAATAAAATCACGGAACAGAGCGCATAACATATTATATTGATTTTGTTAACGTGGTATGTTTTTAAGGATGAGGAAACTTCTTTAGTAAATTCATGCGATATGGTTATTGATAAAATAAATGAAAGCAAGCACTAAAAGTAATAAGGCTCCCGGCTTCCTTCTCGTCCAAAAGTCGAAGATTTGGAACAGACTGAAATACTTGAAACCCTATTTGCATAAGTATGGAAGTAGGTAGTAGGTGGATTGGCAGTTGTTGTGGATCTTCTTTCAATATAAATCATACATCATACAAGAGCCTCTCTTCTGTTACTGCCTGCCTGTTCTATGTAGGTAAATCAGAAATTGATTTATAATGTTCTCACGGAAGCCAGACATTCTACCCTACAGTTAGATTGAGACCTTTGGAGACTTATTACTGCAGCCAGTCAGGGTGTATAAGTTTTAATAAGATGTGTTTGTATATGTGTTACTTTTTAAATATAAGTACGTCTATATAATGCAGTACGCTTGAATTATGTATGTGCACACAAATTATAAATACGGTAAAAAACTAGTCTTGGATTGTTTTCAATTCCCACAGCATCTTCTATATACTATGAAGCCTGATACATTATGAGTATTTTATTCATTGATTCATTTCGTATTGTGGACATTCTAACGGTAATATCAAGAATTGCATAAGGTAAACTGTAAGTTCGGAATGTAATTATTACAGCATCAGATCATCATGAGTAACGATTAATGTCCAACTTTTGTGCTACTGGTACACTTATACAATAACAACGCATCTACTGCTACTGTGGTGCAGTAAATGAGCTTCAGGAAATATTATTTATGCATAAGGAGATAATTAATAATATCAAAATAATTAATCCCCAAGTATCTTGTCTGTAGAAATGGAGAAAATAGATGGAAATCCTATTTTTAAGTACAGATGTTACTCTTGCTGATGAAATAATATTAGAAATTCTATTGGCAATGCACTTCAAATGCATATGAAGGAAAAATTAGTTGAGATTAGTATAAGTATACGTACGCCCCTATGCATAATCCTGCACGGAAGCCTAACAAACGTTAATACCCGACGAGACCAGAGAGAATTAGCTATGATTGACGAGCCTTGAGTTTTCATCACTCCAGGGACTGCAAATCAAATCCTTTTCAGATGGGACTATACAACATGTTGTATTTGATTCGCAAAGCCTGAGCGTGATCTTGCGTTAATAACTCATAGGTATACAATTCATTAAACCTGAAATAACATTGAATGAGCTAAAGCGCAATATGTATTGTAAACCTTCCATGTTTGAAT
This sequence comes from Lipothrix lubbocki, assembly GCA_034696945.1. Taxonomy (NCBI): domain Eukaryota; kingdom Metazoa; phylum Arthropoda; class Collembola; order Symphypleona; family Sminthuridae; genus Lipothrix; species Lipothrix lubbocki. The sequence continues at coordinate 3,563 of JAQGAK010003664.1, forward strand.
CAACCATTAGTTACAGAACATTTATGTTTGTTCCACCATATAAAATATTCCCCTGAACTTATTAAATTTCCTGTTACTGTTGTTTTGAGGGTTTATATTAAATAACGTACTATGTGAAACTTATACATGAAATACTAGATAAGTATAAGTATAGTTATTCGCATTTACACGTATTATTCTGAAACCGCAGAAGGAACTCGGAGTCAAATATTGACTTTATAGAACTCAAGGCCTCGTGGTTGGTTCATCTAGTAGGTCAAATGAACTCTTTCCTGGAATTCGTGTGGCTGTTATTGCCAACGGGAATAATTTAGAGGAAAATCTAAAATCTGTTTCTATTTCACATTACCTACATACTTAGATGATTTCTTCACCTGCCAGCTGGTTTTTAAGTTGTCAAGGCCATAACCACATCTTAAGCAAATGGTGTTGATCTGAGGTCATTTATTTTCAGTGTGATTGACATAACCTTGCTGGGATTTTGGGATGTATCTGTTATAGGTTGGAAGATGCGGTGAATAAACAACTGGTGCTGGTATCACGTTCATGTTGTTTGTTCCAATGTCTCATTTGCAAATGTCTAAAAATACAGTTGAACGTGTTCCACATAATTACCCTCACGACCTGCAGTAAATGTACTTATGTAGTTACTTATGTTTACTCCCCTCTCACAAAAATAAAACACATGCTTGCCTTTGCCTCAAACGTGGAGTTTGTTATTTGAGCTTGGTGAGTCCTGACTTGTGACCTTTGTTTTACCCGAAATTTATGCGGATGCAGGCAGATGCATGCGGTTTATACAACGCAATGACCCTGTTTGTGTTAGGTCTATACTTTGTGCACAAGATGAATTTTGTTATTTACTCTCACTTCGTTTCATTGTACATTGTATGTGCAGCACAATGTCTGTTTTACTATCCCTGTGTATATAATAATTTGACTTGGGCGGGTGGAGTATTGATACATCAAATTTTATTAATTTAGTTATTCTTGCTTTATTTTTAGGCTTGCTCTAGTAATCTCATTTACAACAACATAATATCTTGCATGTACCTAAATGTATTTATTATGCACTGACTGATATGCATGTGTACGTATAATAATCATTATGCCATGTACGTCAGTAAGGATAACATAATGGTAAACATCATCCGGATCGGAGATGAAAGAGAGATTCTTTCGTTGTCGTTATGACGCCTCATCTTCAGATAATCATCAGTCGCACGTAGGCTGATTTTGAAAAACAAATTTCAGTAGTTAAATTAAATTTTGCTTTTATACGTTGTTATACATTATGCAGCGCGCAGCGTAGTTAGTGAAACACAGCAGCTTTGCAAATTACAATATTAACAATAACAATTTTCTTCAATCTTTAACACGTAATGACGTAATGTATTGTATACAGGTTGTTGTGTTTTGTGTTGTCTATCGGGTCGGGCTTCATAAGAAAGACTTGCAATTTGCAAAATCAGCAATGACTCAATGTTTGTGAGTGTGAGTGACGAGTGAAGTGTTTAGTTTTTGTTTTTATGCATATATGACAGCCATACTTACGCGAAAAATAAACCGAAACGACAAACGACTACCGATACCGAGAAGAGAAGACTCATCATAACAAAGAGAAATTCTGGCGGAATAAATTACTTAAAACGGGTAGGTGGTATTACCTATTACAGGAACGGGACTGACAGCGACAGCAGGGACTGTAAAATCTTATTGTAGCAAAACATCGCTTTTTTACGTAATCAGCAGCATTCACGATACAATAATAGGTACAAAAGAAGGTACGAAAGGCAGCTAATTAAAGTGTTCCGATTTTTAAGAAGTCACAGGAATAAGAGAACAGAGACACTATAAAATAGAATAAAACAGCAACATCCTTTGTTTGCATTTTCCAATTCAAATCCAAAGACATTTAGGTATGTGGGTATGTCTCATAACTCAAAAGCCGTTACTATTTCTTTCCGTTTTTGAAATAATATTATTGTGTTTAAATTCATTATAGAACCTTAATTCTAAAGTACTTGGTAGAGATATATGTGCAGACAGTATAGATTAATAAAATGATATGTGTATAATAAGCAGTTAACATTAGCAGTGTGTGCACGACTGTACACTTAATATTTTGTAGATATTCAAAAGCCTTGCTTTTAATGAAAATCTTGTATACAATAACACTACTGAAGTCTTCTAGAGTCAGTGGAATTAATGGACTAAAAGAAGAATTAAGCTCATTATAGGCTATATAAAATACATATCGGAGAAAGCACTTTGTTAAACTTTGCTTTCCTTCAAATTGTTGCGTCCCAAATTCCAATACAAGAGCAAAATCATGATTGTTCAGTTCAGGATCTACTACTTTCTCCTTGAGCTATAAGTATAATTTGTTATAAAGAAAGTACACTACACGTACACATGTTAATCATTATGCATGGATTGATGGAATATGGAATGGGAATGGACCAACAAATGCAACTAAATCACTAAAATGTACAATTGATGCAAATTGTAATTTATACTTATATCTGAACGATAGCAATTATTATTACTTTTGAGCCATCATATTTAAAAGGTTCAACAGCTTTTATCGAGTTTCTTCTTATTCTTGAAGTTAGATTAGATTTGCAAAGCAATCTTAGAATCCCTTGTTCTGAATAGAAGGTATGTTTTTGATTGACGACAAAAAGTATTACCCACACATTTTCTTTTCTTGCATAGGTTACGGTGAGTTCAACGGAAAAAGTGAAATATCATGGAGTTCATGAGTCTGGATTTCTCTCTCAATCAATTGGCATCCACGGGTGTCTACTTCTCAATGGAGCACGGCATGGCACTGAAAGCTTCCCTGTCTGATTTATGCAAGCAGAATAATTTCAGTAATGTCTACTTCTGGGGGAAGATTCATGGCACCGAAAACGACTATTATATTGTATTTGGGGTAATAAAAAACTATATCAGTGGCAGACAGTACTTCTACAGGTTTGTAACTTACACGTAGACTCACGATTGACTTATTTACGGAATTAATACTTAATTACAGTATAATAAAAGCATGTTAGTTATGAATTAGTAGTAGAGTATGCTAACAATCAATGAGCAATGAAGTTTTCGCATGCAGTGTTAATCACAGTTTGGACTGGATCCAGCTCATCGAGCCGACGCCATTCACAAAAGATTTAGCTTTGGCAAGCACAGGTAGATTTGTCGGGAATCCCAATGCTATTTGCGAAACAGAAATAAGTGCGAATCACGAAGACACGGTTGATGAGGAGGTGGATGAAGAAGAGGAATCTCTTTGGGTAATACGACCTTTGAAATTACCAAATTATGTATGCACACTCTCTGCAGAAACTTTTTTGAGAGCTCTAAAATAAATATGCAGAAGCCCAAAAGCGTCATGGGGGAACTTTAACACGTTTCCATACAATTTATAGATAACATTCAGAGAAGAAGAACGACTATCAGCCACTGTAGCTATCATACAATCCGAATCCGAAGTCATTCCACGTGCAGCTTTCATGCGAGATCCAATGGGAATGATATACCAAAATAGAGCATTTGAGGGTAATAAACCGCATATTTTCGTTTTATCCAAACTTAATCAAGTATATTTATATACAAACAATTAATTACCTTGATTATGTTCAACTGAGATGAGAATTTAGGAACCTCTTCAGTGGCTTGAATATAAATTACATAGACACATTTTAGTAGCAAAATATTTTGACATTTAACCTCATACAACGAACTTTGTCTCCCCCACTATTTTTTATTCTACTAACAATATTAACTTATTCCCAACCTTATAAACATCGGAGAACAGGAAATGGATACATAATATAGAAAAGCATAGTTGTACATACAGGGAGAATACATGCATAATTCAGATTGCGCATATAGTAAAAATCGAACCAGGAGATTCCTCCCGATCCCGATGATGTATTTTATATGTACACCCTTGGAAAACAACTGAGAGTTGTATGAAAGGGAACTACTATAATGCTGTAAATATTTCATTGCCTTAGGTACATGTTGGCACCGAGAACATTATCATGCCATTTTGTTGGCACAATTTATTAATACGGCTAAAGAAGTAATGTCTATAGATTCCTTGTCTAGGGAAATTACATGTATGTATAAGTATGGATGACATTGATCGTGGCAATGACATTTCCAATCCAACACAATATGTTTTCTAGTATGTAAAGTTCCACGTTGATGGAAGGATGATATTTTTGATTAGGTCTCTCCAAAGACGATGCTCTAAACTTAATTTCATACTATCATGTGCGTCAGCCGGAGGATCCAAAGGACAAGCACATAGTAGCACGCCCTGACTATGATGTCTCGCTGGATTTCTTGAATTCCATAGCTAATGACTTGCCAATTGGTACTCTTCTACTACAGATATATTTGCTATTCTCATTAAAATTAGGGTGTAGAGTGAGTATGAAAGTATACTGGTCGAGTTAAGTCTTAGAATATCATATGAAGGTGACTTAATTCGCTAAATTATATTCTTCAAGGTTGCTGGAATATATCGTTGGACAATTTAGAAACTGTTGCAACCGTCAAATCCCTGTACTGGCCTGGTGCTTATGGTTCTGCTGTCCTTAAAAACAACCGTCAACATCACATGTGTGGTTGGAGCTTGTTTTCCTGGTGGTATAATGGAACAGGAAAGAAAAATTGGGACGTTCCGTTCATGATATCACCTCCTCCCAGAATGGCAAAAGCTTGTGTGGTAGAAACTACTGCTGTGCCTGAGAATATTGAAAACGAAGAAGAAGAAGAAATTAGGCCATATAGCATTCGTGGTTCTAAACTTTTAATTCCTGTTGCCAGCAGGAACAATTCGGTTAAGCCGAATTCAATCATCAACACCGAGGTTTTCCAACCGCTGGTGACAGGATAAAAATAGTTCGAGCCGATGGATTCCTGTCGTTGTACCATCACATGACGTGCCGTAATCTGAACTATAATAAATTTATACATGATGTGTACAAATATAAAACAAGACGAAAAAATGGTTAAAAAAAATGAAGCTTCCTGTTGGGTAACTGCAAACGTAATAATAACAATAGTAATAATAACTGTTCTTACATTTTTCTATAAGAAATGATTCCGGGAGGAAAACAATGCTGGTTTCAAACCCAATGTTATGGATATAGATTTATTGTTGAATGAAACACAATACAAATGCAAAATACTGTAATAAATACTTTTTAGCCTGATACAAAAAGGTAATACAGGAGGCATAAAAATGTATACAAAAGCGATTTTAGTTCCTAATAAATTTACTTAACATAAGAGTTACAAGTAAACTTCAAAGGCTTAATACTTAATTAAATTAACTGCTAAAGATGAGTTACGAAATAAAAATACGTGCTGTATGTAAACTTCAGAGATTTATTAAAACCTGGTCCTCGGCAATCAAGTTTTTGTTATAGGAATGACCAAAAGTATTCTCGAATCATAGGAAAAATATTACCCCGAGTGACTGAAGTATTTGAAATAACTGCATTTAGAATAAGGAAAGTTACTTTTTAGCGATTTGACGATACAGGGACATTATACCTAACGGCAACTACTGGGAGGAATGCCATCATGAGACCGCTTGGCTCGTTTAGCTTTGAGCTCCTCAGCAAACTCTTCGGCATCTTTTCTGCGAACTACTTTTCCATTATGTTTTAGCAAAAATTCTTTAAGGTGCTCCTTCATTTCGTTGAAACCTGTGGAGATAATTAGCCATATATAAAAAATGATCATACTCGTCAACCATAAATATGAAGTACTCCGAAGTATGTAAGATGTATGGTTCCCACATACAGTAAATCAAAAATATTCTTACTATTTATGGCTTCGACTTTAGCAACATGATCAAGTTTGTCCCACATGTTAGTGAACTCTTCTTCTTTCTCTTTCTCCTCCTTTTCCAGTTTTTCTTGACCTAGCGCTTCATAGGCGAACAGGGTATCCTCGTCATCCGTTATGTACCCGACACCGCATTTGAAATAAGTATTCTGCAAATAAATAATATGATCTAATGTCGATAGCTTAAGAGCGTTGTTTTGTTGCATAATTCTGATATTTAGCTTACCAAGCAAGATTCACAAGTACAGAGCTTCGATCGCCAACCAACTGCCCAAAGTGTAGCAGTACCTGGTAATTGAACCCGCTGGTTTGACTTCAACAAACATGTTTTCTTCCCTCCATCAGCTCCATTGACTTCAGCACTTTCTTCGCCAGAATCAGTCAACACAATTCCACTATCTCTAGTCTCCTGACTTGATTCAGTTTTAGTCTCAACAATCGTAGTGGTAGGTAGCTGTGGCGAAGGCTGACAAACGAGACCTGCACAGGAATCTCCATCAATTTCGATTTTCATCTCATTAGTCTTGTTGCAGGTAAGTTCATGCTCTCCAGATGTTTCAGGTTTGAGATTGCTTTCGGTTTTCGCTTCTTCATTAAGAGATGTTGATGCCGATTCTGGCTTTATGGTGACTGGTACACGAACTACCAAAAATACAGTATTATGTATATTATTAAAAATATCCGGTTTTGCAAGACTTCGGAAATTTGAACAAAAGCAGGAATAACGGTACGCAACATTTTAATGTCGAAAATATTAAATAACTTACGGTGACCGTAAAATTTTAGAAAATCACAACTTTCAGTGCATTTTGCACAGATCATTTCGCAATCGACGTCACTGCCATCACCAATTATCGTCTTGTCTGAGTGGTGCCCCAACGAATGCTATAAAAATTAACATAACACTGTAGCTCACTTGGAATATCACAGCAATTAGACAAATGTAAGTAAAAGTATTGCGATTTTTTAATTAAAAGTTGTTGAATGCTCCTGGATTTTAAACACATGAATAACATTTATGTGATTGGGTTTGAAAGGAGCACTTATTATTTTATTATAAATAAATAGACAAAGCATTCGTTGTCAACTTGTCAATAGCATATGAAGTCAAAACTTGTAAAATAGTTCAAATGGATGGAGGAAAATAAACAAAAAGGTTTTGTATGACAAAACTTACTCTGCTGTGAAACCAGTCCTCACACACAATACATTGAATCATTTCATCATCATCCTCTGGATCTACAAATAGAAATCAGATCGTTGTAAACAATTAGACTATAATAGAATAAATTAAATAGTTTTTCAGAATTTTTATAAGATAGACTTCAATTTCCTACCAGGGTAAGGGCGATCACATGTGCAATATAAGCCAACAAAATTATGATTGTACGCGTTTCCAGAATTCTTGTGGTCTTTTTCCTATCCAAATAAAAACAAACATTTATTATGACCGATTAAATATTTTTCATGGACATAATTGCTACCCTTACTCCTCTGCTCTGTGCACTTACTGGCTGTAGCTGACACGGTGTTTCAAACTTCTTGTTGCCACAGTCACAGCGAAATACTCTGAAATGATACACCCAATATATTTATTTAAGCAAAACCCTTTGTACTAATGACCACAAAATGCACTGCTCTTCACATGTCGCACAGCTCGCCTCGACCCCGTTCCAAGGAATGTCCAAAATGATCTCGTAGCTCCATCAAATATCACATTGAAATATTTCAAACAATCTTAAACAGCTCACCTTTTAGTGTACAGCTCAACCAATTGATGGTTCTCATGACACTTATTAGCACAAGCTAAACAGATTCCAGCCATTTCAGCGTCGGGTGCTTTAGGATCAATACAGGTCACACATGCATACAGAGCCTGTCGCTTGACATACCCCTGAAAAAATACCAATAATCTTCTATGTACATCACCTAGGTATACTTATATTTGTATAATTATTCGCATTACACAGAATGCCTTTAACAATTTGGAACATCTATTCAAATCCCACTAACCAGCGAATACGAGCAATTATCTGGGTCCGAGGCTCCAAGTACTGCATTCGCATCATCGTACATGTCACCAATTTCATCCAGTGTAAATGCTCCTTCCGTCTCGGATAAATCCGAGTCAGATTCACGACTCCTATTTTTATCATCAGCCATTTTGCTCCAATCCAATGTAAAGTCAACAGCTGAAACAGATTAAAGACATGAAAATTAACTACAAGTACACCAACTACAAACAAACCACCTTCATAGCTCACCGAACTGATCCAACACCATAAATTTCTTTTCAATTTCAACTTCAAGGATTTTAACTAAAAAATATATTTTCAATATTTTGCAATACAAATTAACGAACAACTTTCCCATCAATGCATATACAAATATATACATACTGATTGATGACATCAACACCAGAACTTGCATACTAGGTCAACCTGAACCTGGTTAAGATATACTTACTACATTCTTAACTAAATACACAAAACTTATTTTTATCAAATTTTAAACCAAGAAATATAATAATTATACATACAAAATGAATCTTAAATGGTATATAAAATTGATTGGCAATAATGGTTAATGAGTAATTTTGACTTGACTTACTTGTATAAGTTATATATTGATAATGGAATAATTGTACAGCTTTTAAATATTATGATACTTTTTTACTGGAAAGACTGTTGTGAACTTGTAAAATCTGTTAAAATTGCCGTACTTAATTTTTTTTTATTTTATTCGGTTTTATTACGTTAAATTTTATAATATCGTCGCATATTCATGCAAGTGCGCGCGGCTGTCTCTATATCTTTGTTGTTGTGTACAAGTACAAAACAAAACAGCAAAATTCGTTGAATATCCATGTACATTCAATGTATTGCTATTGGGAAACTTTGTATAAACGAACCTTCTCCTATTATTCTCATTACATTAATATCCCGCGTATATATTCCACACAACAGCATTCCCTTTTACTTGATCAGGTAAGTTTGGTGTTTGCTGCTAGAGGTTGCTCCAAGGTTCTTGAGGGTTTCCAGAGTAATACTTTTCTCACACAACAGAAGTGGGGAAAATGTATTAGACTAAAATAAGATGCAAAGATTTTTTAATTTTTAATTATGATCTCCATCCTTTAGTTACTAGTAATTAATTATTCATTGATTGCATTTTTTTAAAATATGCCCAGAAGATATCTGATCAGTCAAATAACGTTTAGCTATATAAGGAGGATTAGTGTCAAAATGAGTCAAAAATATTTATTAGCTATAGGCTATATCAGACATACACAATACAATACAATAATTATTACAATCATTCAGTAATGTTTCTCCTAAAATCTTCCTAATGCTTTGAATCCTAAAATATTACAATATTGGTAATAGAAAAGAATACATTGACAACAATATTGAAAAATGCTATGAAATAGGATTAATTGATTTTCGCAAGGCTAAGTATCCTGCGACAATATCGCTGGGAAGGGTCCTCACGATTGGATATTCTTCGGACATTGCATAGTAAATATTTGTGTGAGGATCTCTGTACAAAGCGGGGAGACCGGATATGTCCGAATATTTTTTTGCTGGTTTCAAAGATGGAGGAGCATCTATTGAAGAGTCTACAAAAAAACAATAATAAAATTAATAATGTTATGTTGAATTATGTTGCGATATGGTTTAAATGTTATATTACTTGGTTAGGTATACATCGTCGGACTAGAAAAGGAGCTTATATTATTAGAAAATCAATAATGTAAGTATAAGCTTCTTTTTTTGGTTGTCCAACGACGTATTCATGGTTTACCATATACATTTTTGAACTTTTGATAAAATATTTAATAAATTATTATTTATTTATTATTACAATGAACACTATCACGATCCCACGGCATGGATTTTTCCAAAGTAATGATTTGCTTAAGTGACCTCCACGCCCGCTTCTTATCCAGAGTCAACTTCGTTCTCTAGAAATAATAATCAGACAGAACATTATTAAAAGGCAGCCGTGGAAAAAACGGACTGCTGTGTTTTAGCTACTTTCCAACATTTGGCTGCAAAACAAAAGGAAAACCCAATTTGACTTTTGTCTCCTCACCTGGTAGTTCACATCTTTGAAAGCTACTTTTCTCTGATTTTCTCCGATGCTTTCTCCACGGTCCGTCGATACAGCACCAGTAAATTGTTTCGCCATATGTAGGAACGTAATAAATATGACTGCAGACTCAATTTTCTCTCCACGAAATAATTACTTACGTCCAACCTATTGTCAACATTTACAAAATAGAGCGATGAATCTATAATAAATAAAAACGGAAGGGTAAATCTCATTGTCAATTCCAAACTCTCACTGATTATGATTGTAAGATCTTAAATATTACGGCGTCACACAGTCAACAGTGTGGGTCACATATTTTTGCCCTTTCAAGAATCCTGCATTGCACATTAAAAATTCATAAATCATAACCTCCTTCTGTTTTCCAATATCAATTCCTATAGTTGATAGTGTCCAATTAAATTATAAAACAAAATAAATAGGGCGATAGAATAATAAATAAATAATTAAAATAAATACCAATATAATGAATAATAAGGCTCGTGAAAGAAAATTATAATAAATAATTACATTAAATAAATCATAAATATTTACAACTATTTTCAGTTAATTATCTTGCTAAAAATCTATGCAATACCTGTAATTTTATTTTAGTCAATCAAAATTCTCCTATATCAAAAATTAATTATTCTCTCTTTCCCCCTCCTTGCAAGTCCTTTTTAATGACAATAATTTTGATCTTGACACCTTGACACTATACTGCCCCATAGCTGGGCAAAAAAATTGCACTCGCGCTCCACTCGCACTCAATCGAAAATTAAACAAATGCTCTCCACTCACA
>JAQGAK010003665.1:0-14330 GCA_034696945.1 Lipothrix lubbocki
TTGAAGGATAGGCTCAGTATGGTTTTATTTTGGGGGGTAATGTTAATGGATAGGGGGGTATGGTTAAGCATAGGGGGGTAAACATTTATTATTATTTTTTATGAGCTCGCGCAGGGGGTACAGTTAAATCATAGGGGGGTAATGATATTCTGTAACATTTTTTGGGGGGTAATGTTAAATCATAGGGAGGTAGAATTAAGTAATTTAAGAAAAGCAATGCCCTTAACCACACAGCTGGATTTATCATTATTTTATAGTTTCATGACCCAATAAAAGAATTTTATTATTCTTTTATTTCATTTTTGCAAGAATCAGAGAAATTTTATGCCTGTAATAGAAATTTAGAAATTGATTTTTATTTTTGTAAGTTAAGTATTAACATTTTATTTTTATTCATTTATGAATCATAAAATGCGTAAAAATATTTAAGGGTTTTAAAATAAAATTGGAAGTTTATTAAATTATTATGCTTGAAAATGGGAAATAATAATAAAACAATAATTTGTTTGGGTAAACAAATTTAAAAATGATTTATTATTATGAATAGATGCCGTGCGTGCTAATTATAAAACAAATAGCAAATAATCTGCAAGTCACAACAACAAACATGCCATATTTGCGTATGCATTATTCATGACTGTCATATATTTACACTGATGAGATAGTAATTGTGAGAGCAGCTCATCAGTTTACAGCACAATAATATTGCAAAGAGTAAATCCTAGTTTAACTCACAACATATTCATGTTTTAAAAAAACAAATCCATTTAATTAGCACACTGAAAGCCCCTGAGGCAATGAGGAAGAATAGTAATCAAGACTGTTCTTGTGCCAATTGTAATATATTATAATATTAATCCTTGTTTTATGATTTACACCATTGTAATACATACTTAAGACCCAGATTAAATAAATTGTATGCTTGTTTCATGTAAATACAAATACATATAATAGTCACACAAATTATCAACTCATGTGCACTCCTTGCTTAATGCAAAATAATATGTGTAAACCTCTTCAAAGGATGAAATCATGTTGGGAGAATATAATCATATAATTATATGATGACATGATTTAAAGATTTTAAAATTAATTTTATGATAATTGCACATGTATATATATAATTATACGCCCATGCTTCACAATCTCCATAATTATTGTCTCCCCTGCTGTCTACAACAAGCCCTTGCTGTGTATTTAATTAAAATCGTGATCTTGAGTAAAATCTTTTTTTTTAAGATTTGATGTGTTTGATCAAAACTTGCCCAAGTTCAGGACTAACCTTGTCTCAGTTCATTAATAGCACCTTGACAATCAACTTGGAAAAAGAATTTAATCAAGAAATTGCTTATTTTTATCTTAACAATTTATTATTTTATTTTATTAACTTTTTTGAAACGAATACATTTAGTGATATTTTACAACTTTTTAATTTAAAAAAATTAATGAAAATTAATTATTATTTAATATAATAATTATTGCAATTGATCTAAACAATAAATAAATAATAAAATTATATAATGATTAATTAAAATCTGAGATTTTCAAAATTAATTAAAAAAAATTACAACTATGACGCCCAGGATTCTAAAATTCTCCTTCATTTTATTCTTCGTAAGTTTTTACAGGCAACTCAATTTTCCAAGTAAATCCATGAATAAATTAAAAAATTAAGAATAATGTTTGTACATATCTAAAATTTTATAAATGGAAATTCAATGTTGATTATATACAAGTTTTGAACCAACCGTTTTAGAAACATATTCCTTTTAGTTTGTGTTATTGGCGATGACAAATTATTTATTTAAAAATTTTTAAAGAAGTTTAAAAAATATTTGCGAGAATTATTTAAGGAAGAAATTTAAAAAATATTTACGAGAAATATTTAAGGAAGAAATTTAAAAAATATTTACGAGAATTATTTAAGGAAGAAGATTTCGTTTAAATTTTCCTTTAAAATAAGGAAATTGTGTAAATAATTCAATATGAAATTCGTAAATAATGTTGTTTAGTTCACATGACTACAATTCTGTAATAATTATTTTTAAATCCAGAGCGCCATTTTAAATTTCTCCGCCTCCCAAGACTCCGCCCCAGCGGAGCGCTACTGGTGGAGAAAGGGGAATTGGACGACGAATTGGGACCCGAGCTCAGCCGTCATTGCGGGACATCAGGATGAAAATCAGTTAGGCAGCACCCTGGTTTACATTTGTCGGGCCAAGCAGGACAATCAGAAAATTCCAGGAACTTACCTCCCGGACGTGAATAATTGTGCAATAACTTTCAACGGCTTGGAAATAATGGTTCCGGAAGGCTTCGAAACGCTGAAAGAAGACTCACCGGAACCTTTCGGCTGGAAGGAAAGTCAAAATGGGGAATTAGTTAACGGGACTGTCCTCGCCGGATTTGCAAAGAATTTCGAGCCTTATTTTATTTGCCGGGCGAAAATCCAGGATGAAGCCAAAAATGCCGTTGTGATTTATGTCGGGAAACTTCTGCCCAGCTCAAGAGTTTGCAGCGTTCCTTGGGCAGGCGGGGAGAAATTGATGGAGTCGTATGAAGTTTTGCAGGATCCGGCGCATGCAGTTGGGAGTTTTATTAACATTTGAGAAATAATAAATTAATACAAGATAAAACTTCTGTTAGACACTTGGAATTTTGGATAATTTGTTGCCCTCATTTATTTCATCATTTCCATAAATTTGTAGAATTTTTTAACTTGGATGTATTGAAGTAATAATATGATGATGGTAATAAATTAAAATAAATTTGCTTAAAAATACAGAATTTCCTTATTTTTTTACAATAATTGGACTTGGTTTTATTTCCATTTTGAATTTGCAAAAATACACGTTGCAATTCAGGATGTTTCTCAAATTAAATAAATTGAATTTGTCAATTTAAATGTTTCCTATTCTATGTATATTGAAAATATATAAATGTTTCAAATTTCTTCTGGTTTCCATAAACAATTGTTGTCATAATTTCCGATCTGTCAATGAACAAAGCTGCAAATCTACTGCCGAGGGTTTCATTTTCCGTACATGCCGCCGTTTCGACCTTGTTTTGCCTATAATTTAAAATAAAAACCGTGAAAATAATTTCGAAATCAAAAAATTAATACATATAGTAATATATAGTTTGAATACTTGAGGACGTACACAAGTGGAAACTAATTGTTATTGTAATATTTTATCTTACTGGTGTCGGGGCACCGCCAGCATCTCCGGCTACGCCACGTCCAGAGGCGGTGTCTTGCCCTGGAGCAGCATAAACACCTTGGTTGTAAGCCTGTTAAAAATTTTAAAAAAATGGTTGAACCACCAAATTAAATTTAATTTTGTTGATTTTTAATATTTTGATAATTACGTTAATTTTTAATATTTTGATAATTTCAGTTATTTTTAATATTTTGATAATTTCGTTAATTTTTAATATTTTGATAATTTCGTTAATTTTTAATATTTTGATTATTTCGTTAATTTTTAATATTTTGATAATTTCAATTATTTTTAGTATTTTGATAATTTCAATTATTTTTAATATTTTGATAATTTCATATATTTTTAGTATTTTGATAATTTCAATTATTTTTAATATTTTGATAATTTCATATATTTTCAATATTTTGATAATTTTAATTTAATAAGAATTTTAAAGCTACTTCCAAGTATAAAAACAACTTTACCAGAGCAAGGCAGAAGCAGATGATCGAAAAAATAATGGAAACCTTCATTTTGTAGGTGCGTGAAAAATTAGTTGAGTGTGTTCCTATTGATCAAAGATGAAGTCGACAAGAATTGCTGGGGTTGGTCATGAGAAACATTACTTTTATATGGTTTGATTTTGCTTAATCACAAAGTAGAGATTGTTTTGAGAATGATGTTTTCATCGAAGGATTCCAAGGATGTTTATGTAATTCAGGTTAGTAAAATGGAATGACTTTACAATAGTTAAACTGTGTTAAATTGCAAATGATAATCAACCTTACGAGCATTTATTTCCTCCTTGCTATTATATAATAAGTATTTAAATATTATTCTCGAAGTTACCAGGTAAACGTACATACAACAAGGAATATTTGTCAATAATGTGGGTCACGGTTGGATATTTTACTATTTGACTTTGCAACAATGCGTCAATTAGAAAACTAGTTCCCTGGTTGGTACTCTTAATTGTGTACGTTCTGGTTTTCGCCTTGGTTGGCGCTCTTTCACCTGTAATCATTTTGAGAATTGTTTTGATATTTTATATTACCACACATTCTCAACACTTAATTCACTCCGATGTTTTCAATATTTATACACATATCTTGGCCTATTTAATTATTATTGGCGTTGCAATATTATAATAAAATCGTTCAAACATATAGTCCTTTTTATTAATTATTTTGTTTGTTAAACTATTTATTATTTTATTTATTATTTTGTTTGTTAAACTATTTATTATTTTATTTATTATTTTATTTGTTGAACTATGTATTTATTATTTTATTTATTATTTTATTTGTTGAACTATGTATTTATTATTTTATTTGTTATTTTATTTGTTGAACTATGTATTTATTATTTTATTTATTATTTTATTTATTATTTTATTTATTATTTTATTTTATTTATTATTTTATTTATTATTTTATTTTATTTATTATTTTATTTATTTGTTTATATTCTAACTCTATAATAAAGCACAATTTATTCATTGGTGTATTTTTAATTTCTGTTTAAACTTGAAATAATTAATTAGCAAAACTCATTTGAAGATTTTGATTGACGTAATGTAAAGGAATCCCCATGTAATTTCCACGTGCCCCTAGAAAAATGTAATGCATGAGTCATTTCTTTGCTCCCAGTTTATAAAATAATTATTTTATCAGATTGAAAAAATCATGGAAAAATTGCATTCTTTATAGAGAAAACTGTCTAAAAGTCTAATGAATATTATTATATTTTTCAGACTTGTTGTAACATCAAACTTTATTTTGACGTCTGTGGGACAACCAGAAAATATTCACATACTTTAAATTTAAAGACGTATTGTTTTGTTGTCTTTACGTTAAGTCCGGCGTGCGCTGAGGTCATGCAATAATAACGAAAAGTAATAATAATAATGGCAATGGGACATGATCGCGTGTCCCAAATTAAATTCCAAACCTGACTGCATGTCCGTCCATCAAATAAATACACGACCATTCCATTCATTTTACGTTATCCTATATATCTTTTAATAAGCTCCACATATATTTTTTTTAAAGTCAAGAAGGAGAAGAAGAACAACAAAACAACAATAATTATATTCGGATATCACAAGGCGATTTAATTAAAATTTCCCCCATGGAACCATTCAGGTATGTATTACGTATGCATGTATATATTAATTAAATAAAATTTAACTTGCCTGGAAAATGAAAAGTGAAAAATATTATTTTCTCAATGCAGTAGCGGCAACGTGCTAAGATGGACAGTTTTAATTTATTCTTGCAATTTAAGCCTGTCTGCAATCAAATTTTATAGACTGAAGATTGTAAATTCAGCCAAATTAAATAAAACGTTTTGAGTTTTGCTACAGAAGAAAATACAGTAAAAACAACAAATTTCTTATTTTAATTAGCAAGTTATTCTTTTCGTTTTTATTATTTATTTTGTAATGTCAAGTTTGTTTCAGAGATTTCTTGAAAATTCGGAGGTTTTTTTAAATCGTGGAATAAAATAATTTCAATTGTTTTTGGAAAATTTCTAAAATTCTGGAATAGAGAAAGATTTCTGGCGCAGGAATATTTGCTGAAATAATAGATTTCCATTGAATTTTCTAAATTTCCTAAAAAATTTAAAGCAATTTGTTAAATAATTAATTAGCATTAATTTTTCTATATTTCCTAAAAAATTTAAACCAATTTTCTAAAATAATTGACCAGCATTAATTTTAGTAAATTTCCTAAAAAATTTAAACCCATTTGCTAAAAGTAATGGTTAGCACAGATTTTGCTAAATTTCCTTAAAATTACAAGAAAACTTCAAATTAGTACAGAAAATTGCTTAAAAAACCGAAAATTAATTAGTACAGTGGAACCTCGCTATAAGAGGCCTCCATATAAGAGAATTCTCTATAAGAGATCCTTTGGGCTCGCATGTCATACATGGTTATATGCATACGAGCTCTCTTTATAGGAGAATTTCTATATAAGAGGCAGATTTTGGTGATTTATAGCGTTCTCTTATAGCGAAGTTCCAGTGTATGTCGAAACGACTTCAACGCTCTGCAACAGGAAAAACGTTTGCTACATAGAATGGTTAAAAACACGAAATGCGCCAGCAAAAGTACATTTAGATAATATTTTTAGTAACAACCATTTCGTGAAAAATGTACGCGTTTTAAAGGTTTGTCGATTGATTTAGTAACGTTCTTACTCAGGCCCGCAACATCCAGGGTGACATGGGGACACTGTCACCCTAAAATTTATTCCCGGGGTGACAAGCTGATCATTATAAGAACCCCAATTACGACGGTGACGAAATTCGAAAATGGTATAACATGTGATTGAAAAAGGGAAAAGAGGACGACGATGAAAACGTGCATGTACGGATCAAACAAATGTTGTGTATTCCTAGCAAATGCTATCGTCTGCGTTGTAAGGGCACCGATTGTATTTATTGTCACAATAAAAATCGCAATCGTACAGGCTTTTGCAACGCTGTGCCTCTTGCTTTTCTGGTACATGAACACGTTTACTGTAGAAATGATAGATGATTTTTAATAAAAATAAATTGACCAAGTTACTTGTCCGGGCGGAAAAAACATGGCAATATGATAAATATTGTTCGAAAGGCATGGACTTGTTGTTGGTGGCGCGAATGAAGCTGGTTTGCAAAAACAAATCTTACAAAAGTACAAAACACTAAGAAGCAGAAGAATTTATAACTCCGGCGGGATTTTAGTTTTTCAAACTTCTTCGTAATTTGATTGTACTGTAGCGGCGAAATTCTCAGAGCTTTGCCAACGTTGCAAAACCAGATGAAAATTTAAAAAGACTCAATTTGTTGTGCCATATTTCCAGTCCAAAACACGTCAATCAAATTTTAAAAAGGAACACGAATTCGAATTTACAATCCAGTGACAAGCTGCAGGTAAAAAGCTTGTGTATGTATCTTCACAATTGGTTAAATGTTAGGTGGGAAGATGTTTGAAATTCCATTGTTATACTTATTTTTGCAAGTGGGCTGACTTTTCCGGGCGTAACCAGCACATGTTTGTGATTTGGCAAAAGTCGTCCTCAATAGAACAACTAACCTTAAATAATAAACCTATTTTCTTAGGAAAATCAGGGATCAATGATGGACATTCTGCTGACCCGTCCATTCCTGATTTCGCGTCGTCGTGAAAGCTTTTCTTGTAGTCATAAATGTCGTTCCTACTGAACCAAATTAAATTTTAATTGATTTTAGATTCCGTCGACTCGTATTAAATTACTATATTTTGTTTGTTGTCAACAGTGAATAATGTTTTTGGTCAAATGCTTCGCGTATGCGTAAAATACTCTTTGTCCCTAATCAAAGAATTGTTTTTATTTATGTAATATATGTTGAAATAAAAACGACATAAAATGTTTTCAATATGTAATGATTGACATTCCCGTTTTTAACAGGATTGTTTCCTAAGTCACAATAACGTATTATCGGCTGAATTTAAAAAATACATACACTCGACATTAATGTATATTTTAAAATGAGTTTTGATTTATTAATTAATTTACTTTGGGTTTTACTAAATCCTCTGGAGAATATTTTTGAGAATTTAATAATAATAATAATTATTATTGAAATAAATCAAAATGGACAAACCGCGCGGGCTGAAAAGTTTTTACTCAACGATGCTCTTAATTTTTCTACTGACAAAGTTTAGGCCCTTCCCCACCACAGCCGCTTGGGCAGCAAATCATTCCGTTTGTGCAATTTTTGTTATTCATGCATGGAATATTGCCGACGGATCGCTGCGCAATGCGCTCGGCAGCGCAGGCCAATATGCGACAGTTTTCTGAAATAATTAAAATTGATTAAAATAAAAAACTTTCTGGTTAATTGAAAAAAATACGAAAAAACAAATATTTTAAACAATAAGTAACAAACTATTTACAAATGAATGTCATAAACATTTAAAAAATAAATAATTAAAAACATTTAAAAAATGAACCCATACAAACATTTAAAAAACAAATACTTGAAACCGTTTCAAATATAAATGCTATTAAGCTATTTAGAATATAAATGCTTAAGAGATTTTAAATGTAAATACTTAAAAGTCATTTAAATTATAAATACTTAAACAATATGTAAAAAATAATATTTAAAAACAATTAAAAACTATAATGACAGTACATATGTAATTTAGGAACTTGTTTTACTAGGAATAACGTTCGCTTGACAAGCAGCCGTCCATAGCAATAACGTCAGGAAAAGGTAAAATTTCATTTCAAAGCTTTGATATTTTACGAACACGGAACAAAGCAACTAATAAGATTTTTTTTGTTTCAAAACTTTTTAAATACTATGTGTAATACAAGTGAAATCTATATATTATTAATGCAACCTAAAATTTAACAATGAAACTACGTATACTAGGATGATTTTCTACTACACTTATGTATATTTGTACGAAGCGTTTATTATATTCATATTTAAATAAATACAATATTTTCCATATGCCTCACCACCATCATAGGAGTGACTCATAAATTTGACAAAATTAATCTGCTCGCTGTCTAAAGCCACCTGCACAAGGAGAAACATACACCTGGTCTATTTTAACACTTGTAGTGAATTATTGTCATTTTACGTAAATAGACTGCTTTATTAATCTTGACATGAATTGTTTATGGAAAAATTTTATAAATGCTTTTTCTACTGCCATCGCTGGTATTATTATTATTGGAAACAGTTTTTCACTGTGGAATTATTAAATGCATTATAAATGATTTTAAATTATTTTATTCAGATAAAACTTCTGGTATAATTAAAAAAATTTCAATATAGGTTACAATTTTTTTTTCATAATTCTTGATTAACCATACATTTCTACTAAGGCCCTACGAATCTGGTTTGGCAACGACAATCGTCACCGCATCTAGGGCAGCAAACTTCATTTCCGTCACAAGGTTTAGAGCAAGCGTTCTGCGAGCAGGTACCTGTATTTACGTGACTATTAGGGCATTGTTCCGCAGTTGGTGCAGGGCCACATTCAAAAGCTAGAAGTTTAGAATGAGTAAAATTTGTGTAATTCACAATCTCGTTTTACAGCTCAGGCTCAGATTTTGTAATAAATAATTTATTATTTTTAATTTCGGTTCGATGAATAACTAAATATCTAGAAATAAAGAAATAAATCCATTAAAATAGAAAATCAATGATATCTAAATAAATAAATAAATTATTATTAAATAATTAAATCCCTAATAAATATTAAATAAATAAATCTCTAATGTTAGACAAGTAAATGCTGAACGAATAAATAAAAAATAATTACGCAAGAATTAAATGTTAAAAAAAACTAATTTACAAAAATGAGTACATAATATTGTTTAAAAAAGTTTCATAATTAAAAAAATACCAAATGAAGAGTGACAAAAACTTTATTAAATATGAATGTTAATTTATAAAATTATCTTCAATTTGATTTTGTTGATTGAAATACATATTGTGGAAATATAATAAATGCTGATTTTAATTTAAATGTGTTTATTGATGCCTTACGACGGTTAGAAGCACCTCCACTAGTAGGAATCGCCACAAATAAAAGGAAAACACAGAGCAAGATATGAAAATTCATTTCCATTGGTTTTATTTTGAACACCTGAAATGAGATTGCACTTTTGAAAAATTTAATAAAAGTTTATTTTTAAAGCTATTATAGCAGTAAAAATCGAGAACTGTATTATAACACTACGAGAATTTAGGCCAGAAGAGTCGCAATATTCTGGAAAAAGCTGTGTGCAGATGTGTCCCTGAAGTTTCTTCCAACCGCATTTAAATTCAAGGTAACAAATAAACTAATAAAATAATAAAGATCAATAATTTAAGCTCTGGGAAATATAACTCGGGAAGAATGTTAACCACTTAGAATTAGAATTTTGTCGAACATTGAAAAATAATTTTTATATCTTAAAAAATTTTCATAAACAGCTTAATATCTCAAAAGAATAGATACACCGGTCTCGCTATAAGAGATCTCCATATAAGAGAATTCTCTATATAAAAAATCTTTTGGGCCCGCATATCATGCATGATTATACACATAAGAACTCTTTGTATAAGAGGATTGCTTTTAAGCAGACTATTTTTGGTGATTTATAGCGTTCTCTTATAGCGAAAGTTCAGTGTATTATCTTTAAATGGATGCATAACCGTTTATCCGTCTTGGCATGAATTTTATATGGCAATAATAAGGCTCAAAATTTTTTTCCTCTGGTATCACTGGTTTATTTATTGGAAATAGTTTTTACATATGTAATTATTATATGCACCACAATGTGTATGTTTGTTTTGAATGGTTTCATACAAAAGAACTGGTGACTAAAAGATTTCATAAAATTTCAAATTTCATTTTCAAAATCCTTAGACAAACCATCCCCACACCAATAGAGTTTGTCTATGGCCCAACAAAGTCGGTTTTGCAGGTGCATTTGTTACCGCATGTAGGGCAGCACCTAGTATTGCCGCTACAACCACCAGCGCAGTCTTCTGGTTTGCAACCGCCTTGTTTCAGGTCATTTTTGAGGCACGTTGGTGCAGGAGGACAAAGTTCTGAAAGTTCGTAATATGTTAAATCATTGGATGTACATAAGCGCAAAAATCTAGTTTCACTTCAATAATTTTTAGATACTTTATCGTAAACGCAAGAACACATTCCAAAAATATCGCAACAAATTTTGTAATATTTCCTAATATTCATATTTAATTTTTTAATAATTAAATAATTTGTGACTCTTGGAAATGAAGCTTTATAAAATATTCTCTACAAACATTTAACCAAATGGTATTCTATTAAGAATGATATTTAACATGATTTTCGATTTATTGAATTCTTTTAGAAATGTAATCAAACTCAGAATCTGGTATTGTGTGCTTAGTCTTACGAGAATTGACGGTTACTCCACAAATAGATACTGCCACAAATAGTAGGAGAATTATACGTGAGGCGTGAAACTTCATGTTTCTGTATTTCAGATACTTGAAATATGATTGCACTTTTAGAAAATTTAATAAAAATGTATTTGCAAAGTTAGCAGCAAGAGACCCGAGCTGTAATATCAAACTCGAGAACAGAACAAAATGAATAATGTGAAAAAGCTGTGTGCACATATGTTTTTAATGTTGCTGCCAACTACAATTAAATTCAAGTGACATAACATCTGAATTTATTATTAATATATTAAATAATTTGTTTGATAAACATTGGCGCCATAAAAATTCGATTATTTTAGAACTAAAATAATTCCAATACATAGTATTCGTATTCGAAAATAGGTCTGGTATAGTTGTAATGTACTGATGGAAATCCTGGGGATCCTAAAAACCATTTTCTAAAATTTTCCACGAAATTGTTAAGCCTTTCCCGGTTCCCTCGCCATCTGATGCGAACAAATATAAAATCGGAAATGGTGTGATCCCTCTTGAATGTTTTACCAGTCCTACGTGCTGGCCCGAGAATCTTAGAAACGAAATTAAGAACAATTATAATTTTTAAATAAATAAGGTACTTCATACTGAGGAATATTTAGGAAATTATTTGGATTATGTCGAACCGTCCAATAAATTTGTAGTGAGGAGCGTAGGAGGTCTTAGAGGGTAGGAGTACGCAAACGTCGATAAAGTCTAGTTTTCGTTCAATGTCTAAATCCCCTAGTATGTATTCCCTTGATTGGCAGATCCATTTCTCCGGTGCGTGCAAGTTGACGGAAACTTGCTCATCTTAGCCATATTTTCTTGCCCCGTGCTCTTTAGATAAGTTAGTTCACCTTTGGAGAGTGCGGAAAAATAGGCCTGTGGATTAGTTGCAGCAGTTCCGGCCGCAGTGACGGTTATGTACAGCCGAAAACCATTTGCATGCGCGGATCTGTCCGATGAGAAAGCAACCGCAAACGTTTACACATTTACACCGAGTACAGAATTTCCACGAGGTCTATACGAAAACAGTAAATTCACACATTGTTATTAATAATAATAACTGACGACGAGACTGACGCAAATTGTAACTGGCACAATTTTAAGTTATTTTAGTTCGTGCAGTATTTGTAATCAATTCCAGCCGAATAGTAATTATCGTTCCAACTGATGGGAACTACACCAACACCATCTACAAGAGCAATAGTATCCACGTACACACATATGTAATACACTGGAACCTCGCTATGAGAGAACGCTATAAATTACCAAAATCTGCCTTTCATATAGAAATTCTCTTAAAAAGAAAGCTCGTATGCATATAACCATGTATGACTTGCGAGCCCAAAGGATCTCTTATAGAGAGAATTCTCTTATATGAAGGCCTCTTATAGCGAGGTTCCACTGTAGTATCAACGGGGTGTTGATAAAATCCACGGAAATTTCTCCGTGCCACGGAGACCACGGAAACAACGTTTGTTGCCAGATTTCCTAACCAATAAAACCCACGGAGACCACGGAACCCACGAAAACCACGGAACCCACGGAGACCATGGAACCCACGGGGACCACGGAACCCACAGAGACCACGGAAAGATTATCATCATCAATATCCCGGTAATGTATTTGAACAGCTCGTCATATTCCCTGTTGCATAGTTGGAGCATTCGGTACAAGTGCAGGAATTTTGGCGTGTTGATGCAAAACCTGCCAATTAATCAACAAATTATTTACAGGCTGACGTTTGTTTTAAATTTAAACGTTGGGTATAACAAATTATGATTGAAAAAATTAAATTCGACAAACCTTAGTCCTTCGAGACATTTTAGAGTTATAGCAGTATACAACATTATTACAAAACAAACCCATACTGCGGCTAAGTTAGAAAAGTATAATGTAAGTGCATGAAAAAGCACATGAAGTATAGCAGCATAAACGCGGATGCTCTGCTGAAACAAATGTAGGGGATTCCAAGTAAATTCGTTACATTGCTTTGGGAAGACTCCAGTTGTGTTTATGATTGTGAGGGAAATGAGAACGAATAGAGGTTTAGTAACGTTCTGTCTTTTGCTCTTCCGATACATTAACACATTCCCTATAAATTTAATACCATATAGATATTATTAAACCAAATATCATTCATTTTTTACTGAATTATTAAGCCGAATTGTTGTACTTATTAGAAATAATTAATAATAGTAAACTGACCTTGAAAATACTGAATTACGCCAACCAATCGGTTCGTACACTCCGCCACATTCTGAGCATTTCCATAAATGAACGCAGTCACTGACAATTGCATCAAACGCGTAAAAAATTTGTGGTAATAGGATAAATATTTTTCAAGTGTCATTGATTTGTTTCTACTGGCCTGGATAACACCAAAGAGACCAGAACCGAATCGCACAAAACAACAAAATAATAGGATACGCAAAAATATCAACCGTGAGCGGGATTTTATTGCTTCAAATTTCTTTCTTCTCTGATTGTATTGTATAGGCGAAATCCTCAAAATTTTTAAGAAGTGGCAAAAACGAATGAATAGCTGGACAGATTTAAGTTGGGACATTATTTTCTGTAGTTTTGATAACGCAGGAATTTTATATTATGCTGACCTCTCGCTTTAGGAGAACGCTATAAATCACCAAAATCAGTCTCTTATATAGGAATTCTCTTATAGAGAGAAAGAGCTAGTAAGCACATAACCATGTATTTGCTGTCAAAGTATCTCTTACATAGAGAGAGTTCTCTTATATAGAGATCTCTTATAGCAAGATTTTGGTGTAACTAAATGACTTACGTCGGCAGAAGTGTCTTCGTCTTAGCTCAATAACTGTGGTGTGAAAAACAATTTTTGCTCACCTTAGACGTTAAATTGCTTGAATTCAGCAGCTTAATTTTAGAGCAGAATTTAAACACACATGGCAGTTATTAAACATTATTTGCAGAGGTCCGATTTTTGTATTTTGTCCCGGAACCGCGATTACGTGAAATCCCAAAAAGTTTAAGAGCAAATGACGTGCTCGGTAAAAATCCCGAAAATTAAAAGGCATCGACAGTCTTAAATAAAAAGCTGTACAAGCAAAAAAACGCGAGAAGAAAAAATCCCGAAAAATAAAAAATGCCCACAATGTAAATTTGAAAAACTGTACAAGCAAAAAAACGCAAGGAGCAAAA
>JAQGAK010003666.1:0-14324 GCA_034696945.1 Lipothrix lubbocki
CGTTTTGTAGTTATCGTGTTAACGGACGACCAGACGTACAGACAGTACAAACTTATAAGGGGCGCTAGCGCTGCCCCTAAAAAGCATTGAGTTCAATAATTTTTTATTTTAACCGATTTTTCAAGATGGCGGACACCCCAAAGCTTTTTTTGTTCCGTCCTATCATTTACTATGCCTAATTGTACATTTTGCCAAAATCTGGTTTCATAGTAATGATTTTTTGGAAAAAACGCTAATTGGTTTCCGCCATCTTGAAAAATTGGTCAAAATAAAAAAAAGTTTAATAATTATGAATTTGTATCTCGCCGGTGTACTGAATATATTTCATTATCACGTAAATAATACTTCGAACCAAGCTGACGAAAACAATAATATAACAACACAAATAATATCACATGTTCTCAATTCAACCGAGCAAATACGAGGTAATCAGGCTGGTCTTACGGACTACTATCGTGTAAGAAGTATAACCTTTCATATTAACTGATATCTATGACCATTGTTTAGATGACATGCATTTGTTGGGGTTAGGAAGTTATTCTATGGAATCATTTTTGGTAAGCATCATTGCAGTACTATGAGATCAAATGTTATGTAACCTAGAGTACTTTTACAGTACACACTGCGCACTTAAACGGTGATTACGCGATAAACCCAGCACGTCATCTTTAACTGCCAATTAATTATTTTGAACTTCACACTTCCTCCTTACTGGGCTGACACATCAAGTTTGGGCGTTAATGAAATGAAGTCTTGCGTGTTTAGACGAGCGTATATTACAATTATTCATGTGTAATATGAGAAATCAATTTCTGTGATAATTGAATTATCTCTGTTTATCGTCAGTTACTTCAGATGTATGTATGTTAACATGTATTATTAGTTAATAATAATCTTGTTCATGACCTGTGCGTTTTCTTGACTTACACACAATAAACAACTTTAGAATAAAAATAAATACCACTAGAAACCAAGCAGTAAAGTACGTTTGCTTAGCCAGTATAGCAACACAACCAATTGTAATTTTATAAACCAAATGTGCCGTACATACTATTTTTTTCCAATACAAAATACCTACCACAATTTATAACCTGCTTTTTCCTTCTAGAATTCGAAAATTGTTGCTTCGCAACAATTTATGGTATGTATACGGGGTTGAATGCGCAAGGACCATCACAGCGGCGATGTAAAGCCTTTATAAACAACGTACATATAAAGTTTGATTGAATTTGGTGTAGTAGTTTTTGAATAATGGTGTCGTCAGACGTATATAATTACATACCATTTTATGAGCGGCTATAAAAGCTCGATAAGAATTTTAAGCTCAAGATAATACTTTTCTGACCATACGTGAGCGTTATCGTCGCATATTGTTATGAATAACAATTATATATTGTAACTATGTCACACATAATTTATTATAACCCATCTGCTATTAAATACAGGCAAACCGTGTAAATGGTAGTGTAAACGGAAGCGTTGAGAAAATTAATCTCGATTAATTGTCTGTGTGCAATAATGCAATACTATGGTACATTGACATCGAAAGAAAAGACATCAGACTCTGACTATTTACTTATGAGTGTGTTATAAAACTTGTCAATTTTACATACATAACTGTCAGCACTAGATATCACTCACTCCATATGGATGATCGGCAGCAGGAAAACTAGAAGCCATGAATTGAACTCAACAGAGAAACACATCACGATTAAATTTACAAGCAAGCTGAGAGATTTACTTTATGCATATAGGTAATTCCATATCATCTATACGAACACAATCGCATACTTACCTACATGGTTTTTGTACTTCATCCACTCGCCGAAGTCACAATTACCATGCGGTACAGTCTAACGATCATATCTCTTCTCTTCTCTCTATTAATAATTTCGTTGTGACGTCCGTAATTCCGTCATTCCGTCATTACCATGGAGGGGGGGGGGTCGCCGGCGAGTAGATCTCCGCGCGCTTCGCGCCCGTTCGATCTACTCGTCTAGAATAATCACAATTGGTCGACTACATTTTATGCAGTACGTATTTATTTTATATTTAGACGAACAACTTGCCGGAAAGTGCCATTCTAGCTGGGCTAATACACTGTATCTTCACTCCGGCATTTAGTGGATACTGGAAATAGTGTGTGATCTTAACAATCATTGAAAACCCTTAAAAGTGATACCTGATGAAGACCGAAACTGACATTAGTAAAATTAATTAAACTTCACAGCACAATCCTAGCACTCATAGTGTACTGTACTCTCTCGTTCACACACAAAGGGGCTTAATATAATAATTATTTCTCATTCGATACATCTGTACCCTTACAAGATTAGAGAACTTTAGTGTGACTCCAGTCTGCACCGTTTGTCAAACCTACCTAATACATTTATTTTAAGGACCTGCATGGATCTTGAAATGAACCCATGAGATAATTTTCACAATCTTATCCTCTGACAAACCATAATCTCTGGCATTAAGCATTCGTCAGACAAACTAAAAATGGAGCTTATACTTATGACCTAATATAAAAGGCGCTTATACGAAGTCACACATGTGCTACGACAAGGTGCTTATATTAAATATTTATATTTATTATAGTATTTTAAATATGAAAATTTGAATGCGGGTGAAAATAAACTCCATACATACATATTACAGTAAGAAAATATCAAAAAACGTGTCCTCTTTTTCTACTGAACCAAAATAGTACATAAACCTTTTTGCCTTAGCCCGGGGATGTTTAACATGACGTCAACAAGTTACTCATACTTTGTTCAGCACGACCGGAGCTGAGCATATATTGTATGTTCTTACCTCACATGTGAGAGATAGCAAACACAGAGCTCATGAAATATTTTACATAATCAATCAGTCCAACAGGGATGTTTATAAATGATTTCTTAATCCAAATTCAGTATGGATAAACAATTCTTTGCGCCATTAGAATTACTTATTTTCAATTTAATCTCACTTGGCCAGGTGTATAAGGCTCATTAAGTACGTTTTTGAACGTAAAATGAATAAGTTTATCGTACGTAGGTCAGGTTGAATATTCTCTTTAAGAGATAAGCAAGAAAAGGCTAGGTAAGGTCGGTTACTACAATGTCTGTTAGGTTGTTGATGAATTGGATGGATGGCGAGGTGAGGTTGCAACGCGCGTGAGAAAGTCTTGTAAGTTCATGTTTTTCGTATTTCCGTGATTACTATACTCACGCGCTTCCCGTTCAAAGCCGTTTACCCATGGTACTGATGAACAACCTCACGTTGGATTGGAATCTAGAAATTCTCGGTCGTCTTTAGAATTTAAAGTGTGACTTGCAAAGCTTGTGGCTATGAAGGAACTTCATTACAGTTGCATACAACCGTAATACTACGATATTTTTAGACTATACTATTATTTGTCTACTAGTGTTTCCCATTACTTCCATTCATTTTTTTGTGCTTGCTTCTGGTGCCTAGCTTTGTGCTTAGCGCATATTTTCTTGCATTTGGTATCATTACGTTGTATATGAGAAACTCATTCTGACATCAAATACGAATTCACTAAATATCAACTGTGATTATTCAAATATTTCTAAGAAAAGTAAGATGCGAAATTGTAGATTTTCAGATAAAAATTAACCACTAGACAGGTATATACATGTGGATTATTGAGACTAATTAATTAGTCGAGGGCGATAATTTTCAACCCAAGTTTACTCTGCTCTATAAATATTACAGAAGCCCTCGAATGGCCTGGGCAGTGGGAAAACATCAAGGGAGAAGTTTTATAACCCAAAAATGTTATATAAACAGCCCGGCCTGTCAGGTTTTGAACACGTTTGGTCAAATTATTTAGCATTTATTAGCATTTTATTATTTATTGCAACTTCCATGCTAAGATTCATTGCAATTACCATGCTTAGATTCATCGCAACTCCCATGCTAAGTTTCATTTCAACTCCCATGCTAAGTTTCATTTCAACTCCCATGCTAAGATTCATTCCAACTCCCATGCTAAGTTTCATTGCAACTCCCATGCTGTTTCATTGCATTTTGCAAACTAAGTTTTATTGCGTCTTTCAAGCTAAATTCCATTGCAACTCCCATGGTAAGTCTCATTTTATTCTCCATGCTAAGTTTCATTGTAATTTCCATGCTAAATTTCATTCCAAAACCAATGCGAAGATTCATTGCAACTCCCATGCTAAGTTTCATTACAATTTCCATGCTAAGTTTCGTTGCAACTGTCGTGGTAAGTTTCATTGCCATAACGTGTTTGTGGGGCAAACATGCTTAGTGGCAAACAGTACGGTAAGAATGAGTGCGGCATTTGTCACTAAGGCATTAGTCATTGTGGCTAACGTCAGTAGAGGCAATAGTTAGTGTGGCAAACATTCGACAATCGTTTGGTCGCTATTTTGACTTGCAAAGATAAAAACACCATATTTTCAGTTCTAAATAGCACATTTGCATGTGAAGAAATGCGAAATCTTCTAAACTCCCACAATATGCCCCCAACAGTGCACTGTCTATGTACAATTAACTGAGGTTTGTGAATCTGGTCGCTGTTTGCGATTACACATTCCTCTCTCCCATTCACGTAACCATTTTAAAATTAAAATTAATACCCTAGTCAATTAATGTTCATTTGCGTCCATGATCATGAAAATCGGTTTTGTTTGAAACTTCAAATCCGTTAAACCCTCTTCTGAGACCTTTGGTATTCCCATTTAAATACATGGGTATTGTTTCAAAATTATTTGTGTGTGTTAAGGTTCTACTTGGATGAAAACTATCCGTTTTTTGGTATTTTGAGGAGCTAAAAGAATTTGGATTCTGAACTTTCAGCGTAAGTCTGAAATTACTGTATACATATCGTCGGTGGAGATGGAGAGTGAGCTAACTCCAATGGTATCTAAATGTAGGATGAGACATTCACCATCAATTCAGTGCAGGATGAGATATCCATTTAAATAACATAGGAAATTGAAAAAGAACCCCGTCACAATCTCAGATTTCACTGCAGGATGAGATAACCACCATAATTGCTATGTTATTAACTGTGCTCCCAGTTTTCTTTGATTATTCTTCAATTGGAATGCATTCCAGCGGCAAGCAAACGTAGAAATATTTTGCACTGGAAATCACATTGTTTTTCACATTCATTTTCATCCATAAAACTTTAAGTTTACTCAATTTTTGATAGAAAACCACATAAGTAAAAATGGAGGAAATTATTATTACATTATTCTACACCTCTTTCCCTGAAAAATGATTTTCAAATCACTTTTAATTTTAGGAAACGTGAAGAAAATCATTGTTTTTATTTGCCTTATTTCTGTTTGTTAATAAAAATAATTTACGTAATTTCAATTGCTTATTTTTGTACTAAATTCTAGTTTGTGTTCGGCGCAATATTGTTTTTATGACTCTGGTGTAACGTTTTACACGTATTTTCATCTTATTTAAAATAATAAAGTAAACGAAAATACACATTGAAATTGAATTTAAAACTTATAGTGCATGCTTTACCAATAATTAGTATTGCTAAATAAAGCTTATTGGTCCAGTATTAGCACATGAATATATATTGAAAAGGGAATTATTAAATCGATGGAGTTATCCCACCTTGCATTTAAAATGATGGTGGTTGTCTCATCCTGCAGTCAGATATAATTGGAGTTAGCCCACTCTGCATCTCAACCGACGATATAGTTCAAAAGTAATTTAAAACATTTTAATAACTGCATGAAATATGTTTGCTGGTATTAGTTAGTAGTGATTAGATAGTTACATATAAAATAATAAATAGTATAATATATATAAATAATAAATATTACAATATAAATAATACTGTACACCGCTAAATATTACTTTTTGTTTTGCATGGCAACCAATGTCGTAATTTGTTCTTGTAAAAGAAAATTTGTCATATCGAAAATAAGGATGTGGGTGAGAATCCCAAAGTAACTAGAAACCAACATGGTTGTGAAATTTTTTATATCCAAGAATCCCAATAACATTGTAAGTATCCAAGGTTTGTTTTCCGGGGGTATGATACTATTGATGACATACGGTGCCGTAGAGTTTAGGGCCAAAAATACCCAAAATAATGTTATTGTTCCCAATAAAATAATCCAATAATGCTTCGCTAATATTTCTTGCTTGCTAAGCATTATAATACTGCGAGGCTGGTGATCTAAGAAAATGCATATTAAATCATTACTTTGTTTAAATTACACTTTTAAGTCATGTTTTATTCTCAATAATTTTACAAACTATAAGCTATATATTTAATCGTTGTTCGTTACTTACTTGGCATACTCTCAAGAATATTATTGAAAATCATCATTGTGTAGCTCGGCCATTTGAAGAAACAGAGGTAACTCAATTGCATGCATATTGCACCCGTAACCGAGAAAAACACTTGTATTGATATTTGTTGTGTCGCTTGTATATCATTGTATAGCAAGGCTTCAATTAAACGCACTGACAAAATACTGTTGTGGATGTAGGTGTAATAAATTAAAATTTTAAACCCAAGAATTTTCCATCAAGATTTAGCAAAGAATATTTGAAAGTTAGAATTTAGCTTTATTTCTGCGTGGATTGCCCTACCTTTGGCAGCTCTGTTGATGACAAAGCATTTTCCAGCCGGGAGGAGATCCTCTTTGACAGTAAGGTGAATAGGTAGAAGCAAAAATCTTGCCATCCATGCAATCACTTTCATGTTCATTATATTTTCTGCTTTAGAAAGCATCTCAAAAGTTTAAGTTTGTGCTGGTATCCAGACACCAAAGAAGACTTTAGAATTGTACTTGCCAACACTTGGTTCATTCACCCCTGATTTATCGCCTTTGTTTACGCCCACACGTACTAGTTTTATTATCCGGTAAAAACGAAGTGACAGCTGAAGCAAGAAGTTTGCCTATAAGAGACCAACCTGACTACAGAATTAAAGGGGAAATAGCTAAAACATTTACATAGTGACCAATTTATACCACGCGTTCAAAATTACAGTTCCCAACATCGTCTGCAATCAGTAACACTCTTGTTACTAATGAAATGGGGCCCATAATTCAGTTATGTTATTATCATAATTTAAGTACTCTATTTTATTTATGCATAATTTGCAGTAAGTTGCAGCATGTATAGATATCGCTCATAACAAGTTTACATTTGACAAACTCAAGATTGCTTTATCTAAGAAGAACATAATGTATGTGATTAAAGACGTTTATCAAATTATGAAACAGTCGACAAAACTACTCAATTAGTTTCAAATATTACTTACAAATGATTCAAGGTCCGATTCTCAAATTTCTAATTTTACACTACGTATATAACTCATTTGTGAAAATGTAATGTTTATTCTGACTAAACGACACAATTAGAAGTATTATAATATCTCAATGACGAAAAACAAACCGGTTAAAATATATCTAAAGGCATCTGGAAAGTGCATAATTTAATTAAAAACTTTTTGAAATAAATACCACATAACAGAATGATTCTGGGAATAACATATTCAATCGTCCTTAACAATATTATTTTTAATGGTTATTTCTGGTATTTAAAATTTAATACAAGACAAGAATTGATTAACTCAAAACAACTACCACAGAAAAAAGTCTCTCGAAGGGATCACGACTGTACATATATTGTGGTAAAAAATGTGATTTTAAATCAACAAAAATATGGTGGACTGAATATTAAGGATGTACATATAACACAATCACTTTGCGTTTGTTTAAAATTATAAAATTACTAGCAGGTAAAGCCATTGGCTTTGCCAAGGAAATTTAAACGTCGTAAGGAATCAAAAATGACGCATTATTAACCATAACAAATTGTGACTTTGTTTCACGTAAATTTTTATAACCTTTCTCCTATGATGAATATAGTTGCGTAGAAGTCATAATAGTTAATTCCTATAAGATTTGCCAACTGTTATAATTAATATAATACGGTGTCCTAATCTAATTTATTAGTTTATTAATGTATGTACATGCTACCACTGACCAAACACTCAACTATCGTTGCTTTCACATCATCTAAATATTTCAGTTATTCCTTATCGAGACCTTTATTATTACGGTATCGCCGTTGTTTTTAGTAATTGCGTGTCGCGACCAATATTATTATTGCCGTCATTTCTAGTTATTTCTTACGCGACCATAATTATTATCGCCGCTGTTGTTAGTAATTTCTTATCTCGTCCTTAATTATTATTGCCGCATCGCCGCCGTTTTTAGTAATTCCTTATTTACGACCTGATTAATTATTGCCCTATTGCCGCAATTTTTGGACATTTTTCGAAATTAATTTAAGTTATAAAATATAACGTTGTCAGATGCTTTGCCACTCAGCACTTGCATTTTTTAATTCCTGACTTAAGCCCAGTTTAGAGTATACTTGTATCATTTTGATTTCATTTTTGTGCGAATTTCAGGCGCTTATGCTGTTTTTTAGGCTCCCTCCTCCGTAGGAAGGGAGACTATTGAATCGTTCGATCGTGTCAGTAGGTTTGTAAACAGGATATCTGTCGAAGGCATTGTTGCAGAGGTATAAAACTTAGCAGACGTGTAGACAAGGGGTCATATATAGTGCCTATGAAATTTCAGGGTCACAAGGTCAAGGGACAAAAAGTTACGTAAACAGCAATGCGTGTACATTGTCCTTTTACTGTAGCGCCACATTCCATTTGGTTGCAAAACAAATAGTAATAGTCACAAGAGGTTTAGTGAATTGCAAATAGATGGCGTTACATTCTTTAGGAGAGAGCCATAATTGGTACCCCGTGTCCGGGTTTTCGAAGATTTTAATTTATAGTGTCGTTAATCACGTGAGCTTCACTTCACTATTGTTTACTGCGCAAAACACGAAATGCTTCGCGGAGAATTATATTGCGTAAGCAAGAGCTTCATGACATCAACTACAGTGGTTTGACCTGCAGGCCACCCAATATTCAACCCAAGTCAAACTTCAAACATTTGCCGATTTCAAATAAATTATCAGGAAATCGACCTCCCTATGGATTTATTGAAATATTTTATATATATAAGTATATGCATATATATTTATTCGCAATATTCCTCCGTCACCTTTAAAATGACACTAATACAATTACTATCGGGTAAGCGGTTTAGAGGTAGATACTATATACAGGAGAGCGGGACACGGATGTAAAAATGTTAATTAATATAGTAAGGATAAAGTAGTCTCCAGCAAAAGTTGTTCGGAATTCCTTAATAGTTGTGGCAATCTGCGTTTGCTTAACATGTTATTTACGGCTTTATAGGGCGTTTTGCAAATTGCATCGAGTTTCATACATTTTTATTTCTTATTGATATTAACATTAACAAAATATTACCAAGACGTTTCTAGCATACCCTTACTAACATAAATGAACAAAAGCTGTACGGGGTATTTTTACTCTACTAAATGTCTACTGGGTGTACAAATTTCCAATTCGTACCTTTAGGTCATCTCGAGAAAGTTCCTTGAAAACCTTTTGAAATTAACTATATACTTTTGCATGGTGCCGTTTATCTATTTAGTGTATGTACTTCACTGGGTAAGCGTGATAAACTGATTTATAATTTAATTGATTATAAACTGATTAACTCTGCATACACTCAATCTCAACGATGTGTTCGTAAAATAAAATCATTTATTCGATACTCTATTGTCTATGTAGGATATGGCGACGATAAAAGTATAATTATATAATTTTGTGCAAATGCACTAAAATGTGTAAAGAACAGAAATTAAGCAAACGTTGATTTGCTTTATCCAAAGAGATGCACATAATTGGTTTGTGGTTGTCTGAGGATGAGAGACAACACAATAAATTCCTTGCTCAGTAACCTGCAAAAGGCTCTTTTTGATTTGGGTTTGTTCACTCACAATAAGATTAATTAATCTTTCAAGCGTATACTTCTGATGTCGAACAGAGATCGACTAACTTCCCATCATCCCTCTTTGGGTTCAGAACAAAAGCCAAATGAAACTCCCCCCCCCTGGGTTTTGGTCCTTGTAGGGTATTCAGCATTGTCACCTACAAATAGCAATGTTCATAAATCTGCACACATGCATAAAATCATAAAGTTTAAGTTATGTACACACCAAATAAATGGAAAGTAAATCATATGCAAATCAGGTGATAGATTTCGTCTTTGTGGGACTAATTTTAGTTTGCCATGACCTAGCTTTGGTAAAACCCAAAGTGAAGAATACCCAATACGAATTGTCGCGAAGAGCGATGACAATTTGTTAGAAATAATTAGTTTTTATAACAATACTCAAGGAAAAACTAGAATCACTAGGGGATGTTCATATTCGAGTCAAGCCTTAACCTTAAGTTTGACAGTAAAAAGTGTTAGTTAAATATATATACTCATGCTACTTGGAGAACGTCGCCAAGCGTAAGTCTATAGTGAAAGTAAGAAATACTTCGAGGGAGTATACTGTAGCTTGACAATGAAAAATCGTTGCTGGTGGTCCTGCTTTATATATTTGTCAAATAAATTTTAATTTAGTACTTAACTGCGTAAGCCAGATAATGCACAAGTTATATGGGACAGAGATAAACATTACAACGGATATAAACATAAGGTATAAGGTTATATTTGATTGACAATGCACTTCTTGGTTATTAGAAAATCAAATGCTTTTAAAAAGTTGCTGTATGTAATTATTCTGTCCAGTCGTTAAGAACAAACGCATACTCAGTTATTTCTACATATAATAGATAGTTTTTGTAAATACTTTATACAAATAATTAGTTGCACTGACTGTGATTAAGGTTTAAGGGTAATTTTTTGCCATCTCCGAGTTCCATACAAAACACAACGACGTTTTTAGGTCGGTACCGCATCGTAACATTTTACGAGTTTCAGTGTGATGAATCTCTTTAATGCCAGGCTTGTTTGTCTATTTCTGAATAGATTCAATTTATGGCATATATAGTATATAAGTGTTATTGCATACAGTCCCATGAGGTGAAGAACAACAAATCTATTTACTTCCATGGAATTCGTAATAATTCGTCATTTTTCGAAACGTGTTTACTACATGTGTTTTTTAATTTGTTTTCTGGAGTAGACCGTGAAAACAACATACTTGAATTACAAATGTACGTAAATGAACCAAAGCGTGCATTCTTGAACGGTAGTATCTATATCTTAGTTGCTGTTTGGTGTACTCTCGTATGTTTATTGTTAAAAGTGATATCAAAGCATAGGATATTGTTATATTTTAATTCAAAATAGTAAATATAATCTTATATAAATTGTAAACGTAAAATTAAATTATTTATTAACTGAGTTATTATAATTTCTGAACATTGCTTGAAATAAAAGTGAGATGGAAATAGTTCACCTAAATGGAATAATATAATTTGATTTATTATCGATTTATTTTATCCCATTATTTTACTATTTTACCTGATAGTTTCGACAAATTTGTCCTCTTAGATTTTGTGGTCACATATTCTTGTAATTTCTGAGAATAGATATAACTACACGAAAAAGGAAATGAAAAAGAAATTTGTGCCAAAAAGTCAAACTATAAACAGCAAAGGCGCGTAAAATAAAAATAAAGTGACGATTATGAAACACGGGGGAATCTCGCAGCAAAGGGTTACTCTAAATGCACAACGCTCTTGAAATTCGACGAAAATGAAAAATATGATACTATAAACGCGGCGTTACAAGAAACTTCCTACTGCACTCCCCACTCCATCCATTCATTCACGCAATCATAAAGGTACACCTGCTATTACATGTGAGAAACAAGCGTATTACACTTGAGACCTAGTCGACACTAACAGAATGCCAATATGATTTAAAACAAAATGAAGAAATATTAGAGTAGATTCTCGCTCAAACAACATAAACGAACCAACCATAATACCAAAGTTGGGTACGGATCGGATTGATTTTAAAAAACCTGATCGTTTTTCTATTAACGGGTGTGTAAGGAAATCTTGTTTTAGGAGACCTTTGACGCGTTTTGTGTATTCGGGTATTTTAAAAGTTTTCTCATAAAATATGGCAAAGACAAAAACACCATCTAGGAACAATATTATGGACAATATACGTGTTAAGGGTTGTTCCGCAAAATACCGTATTCCCCCAAATCCGGCAAAAATTCCCAAATTAATGCAAAAAAGTTTAATACTCAAAATTAGAGAGCTGTTACTCTGGTTAAAAAATTGAATGAAAAGTTGCATTTGACGGATACTTTGAAAAATGTTGCACATCACCGATATGTGTTCCATTTTCCTGAAATTTACAGTGTATAGTTTAAAAATAATTTTAAAAACAATTTTAATAATTACATGACATATGTTTGTTAGTATTAGTTAAAATTGCTGTCACAAGATAAATATTAACCAATACAGTACACCGGCAAATATTACTTTTTGTTTTGCATGGCAACCAGGGTCGTAATTTTTGCTTCCAAAAGAAAATTGGTCATATCGAACATAAGGATGTGGGTGAGAATACCAAAGTAAC
Source organism: Lipothrix lubbocki (assembly GCA_034696945.1). Taxonomy (NCBI): domain Eukaryota; kingdom Metazoa; phylum Arthropoda; class Collembola; order Symphypleona; family Sminthuridae; genus Lipothrix; species Lipothrix lubbocki. The sequence goes on from JAQGAK010003666.1 coordinate 12,507, forward strand.
TGAAAACCAGCATGGATGTGAAATTTGTTATATCCAAGAAGCCCAGAAGCATTGCAACTATCCAAGTTTTGTCTTCCGAGGGTATGATACTATTAAGAACATACGGTGCAGTAGAGTTTAGGGCCAAAAATATCCAGAATAAAAATATTGTTCCCAACACAATAATCCAAAAATACTAAAATGCTATTATTTCTTGCTTGCTTAGCATTCTAATACTGCGAGGCTGGTGATCTAGGAAAATGCACATTAAATCATTAGTTTGCGTAAATTACACTTTTAATTCATAATGTTTTATTCTCATTCATTTTACAAATTATAGTCAGTATAGTTAGTCGTTGTTACTTACTTGGCATACTCTCAAGAATATTATTGAAAATCATCACTGGGTAGCTTGGCCATTTGAAGAAACAGAGGTAACTCAATTGCATGCATATTGCACCCGTAATCGAGAAAAACACTTGTATTGGTATCTGTTGTGTGTTCTGTATATCATTGAAAAGCAAGGTTTTAATTAAACGCATTGCCAAAATACATACTGTTGTGGATGTAGGTGTAATAAATTAAAATTTTAAACCCAAGAATTTTCCACCAAGATTTAGCAAGGGATATTTGAAGATTGGAATTTAGCTTCATTTCTACGTGGATTGCTCTACCTTTGGCAGCTCTGTTGATGACAAAATTTTCTCCAGCCGGGCGAAGATCATCTTTGACAATTACTTAAATAGGTAGAAGTAAAAATCTTGCCATCCATGCAATCACTTTCATGTTCATATTATTTTCTGCTTTAGAAAGCATCTCAAAAGTTTAAGTTTGTGCTGGTAGCCGACACCAAAGGTAACTTTAGAACTGTACTTGCCTACTCTTGGTTCCACTGATTTATCACCTTTGTTTACGGCCACACGATCTAGTTTTATTATCCGACACAAACGAAGTGACAGCTGAAGCAAGAAGTTTGCCTAAAAGAGACAAACCTGACTACAGAATTAATGGAAAAATACTTTTAACGTTTACATAGTGATCAATTTATACCACGCGTTTCAAATTACAGGTCCCTATATCGTCTGCAATCAGTAACACTTTTGTTAATAATAAAACTGGACACATAATTCAGTTGTTACTATTATAATTTAAGTACTCTATTTATTTTATTTGTGCATAAATCGTAGTAAGTTGCAACATGTATGGATATCGCTTATGACGAGTTTACATTTGACAAACTCAAAATTGCTCTCTCTAAGAAGAACATAGGGTATGTCATTAAAGAAACTTTTAGCAAATTTTGAAACAGCCGACAATTCTACTCAATTAGTACAAACGATTCAAGGTACGATTCTCAAATTTATAATTTCACATTAAAAAACTCTTGTACGAATTTAATGTTTGTGCTGACTAAACGTACAATTTGAGGTATGATAATGTTCCACTGAAGAAAAACAAACCAGTTAAAATATAACTAAACCATCTCATAAGTGCTTAATGCAATCAAAAACTTTAAACGTTTTAAAATAAATATCACTTAACAGAAGGATTTCCGGAATAGCCTATTCAATCGTGCTGAAAGATATTATATTTAATGGTTGATTCTGGCATGGACGATATTAAATTGTTCCAATAATTCAGACAATAAATTCTGAATCTTTAGCTACATTAACTACGTATTCCAATAATTAAAATCTTCTGCCCGCGATCCTCCGGATCGACGAGAGAGGTCCCTCCGGTGGCCCAATCTCTAACTAATGAAATTCAGTAGTCAAAGCCCCATGCAGCATGTGACAATGAAAACGTTTTGATGTACAGTACTCGAATGTATGCCACACT
>JAQGAK010003667.1:0-14322 GCA_034696945.1 Lipothrix lubbocki
ATTTTGGAGTATATGTTTACCTGCTGATTTATTATTTACAAGTAGATCTCAGCGATCTACTTATCGGCGACTCCGGGTCCCCCCACCCCACCCCCTCCTACCTTACTGCCCCCGTCCCACTTTGTATCAGGTTATGGAACGAATATTTCTAAATATTGTCAGCTATACCTACGAACTACTATATAGTTAGAAACGTACTTTGTGCCTACAATTACATGATTTATATTACCAACTTCCGAGCCTTCGCGGGTCCCTCTTGCCGCCTAGTCGCCCGAATCGTTTGCTTAAATTTTCATGTACGTTATTGATACGGCGGGAAAAGGGCGCTATTATTTACGGCGGGAATCGGGCACTAATTTTTACGGCAATAATAGCGCATAAATATTTAAAGAGAGAATAGTGCACTATTTATAAAGGCGGGAATAGGGCATAAATATTTACGGCGGGAATAGGACACTATTTATTACGGCGGGAATAAGGCATAAGTGTTTACGGTGGGAATAAGGCACTTTTTATTACGGCAGCAATAGGGCAGAAGTATTTACGGTGGAAATAGGACGTTATTTATTGCGGCAGGAATAAGGTATAAATATTTACGGCATGAATAGAGCACTATTTATTGCGGCGGGAATAAGGCACTATTTATTACGGCAAGAATAGGGCATAAGTATTCACGGCTGGAATAGGGCACTATTATTTACGGCGGGAATAGGACCCAGCGGGACGGACGGACGTGAAGGACGTCACACCGGTTTTATAATAGAGGAGACATGATATATTGTTGTTAAAGGCAATTGTTTGGAATATGATGCGATGTCGCTCTACAGTTATCTTAGGTTAAAAAACAAGAAAAAGTATTAATTAATAAATAATAATACAATATAATCGGAATATAAAATATTTTAAATAGTAATCGTATTTTATATTTTAATTACACAATATTAAAATATCCTAGCCGAATCCTGTTTATAAATCGTTTATTTTATGCTTATATTAATTATTATAACTGACAAACGCTTTCTCCTGCATTCGTAATTAGAAAAATTAATATTCTACTAACCAAAAAATATCCCTAGAATTGCAAAATAATAATATGTATTGATCTTTGTAAAAAAGCTCTCAATATTAAAAATAAGGATAAAATATAGGTAAACCACGGTAAGCAAATGCTGCAGGACAATTATTATTGTAATAATTTTACATGTATGTTATAGGGTCCGTGCCGGCATTAGAAACAGGGGTTGCTTATATTGTTTGCAATTTGCAGAGCTAAACGAATGAATAATCTGTTTTTTACGCTATAATTCGTATACCAAGTTGCCATTTATAGCTCGAACGCAGATTCTACATAAAATAATAGACTTCATTATTATAATTGGCCGCTTTTGATTTTTTATACACTATAGTTGTTGCTACTTCGCGTTTGTGGACATTTAGACGGGTTTAAATTGTTAAAATCTGGAGATCACGTGCAAACTTCATGCATATTAAAAATTCAGCTAAAATACTTGAAACTTCAAGTTCAAGTTCATGTTCGGGTCATGTTCGTGTCCGGGTATTGGAGGGAACCGAACACGCGTACAAAACCAAGTTCAGGTCTCAACAAAAAGTACTTGAAGCCACGAACTTGAATAATCAAGTATTTACTTGAACACGAAGTATCAAGTTCAGGTTAGCCTGAAATAACTACTTGACAGTTCATGTTCGGGTCACGTTCGTGGCCGGATCCATGGAAATACTTGACCCGAGAACAACTCTGTTGTCAGTTAAATAATTATTTAAATTATAGCAATATATTTTTAGTTTAAATTAAACTGATTATGCATGTAAATGCATTTAAACATTTATACATACTATGTACATATGTACAACAAATTTTAGAAATTCCTAAAAGACTATAAATTTGGAAAGCTGTCCCGAATTCCTTTGACTAAATATGGTAATGTCTATAATAATATACAGATAGACATATGTATATTATATTATAAGTTTATAAGTACAACGCAGTAAACTCTTTTCCAACGCAATTTTGCTGTGCAATGTATTGAATACGTATGTAGGGGTTTGAAGTCTGATAAGCGAATTTAACTTTCTTTTCCGCAGATTGTGCCCATTTGGATGTTGGGCATGTTCCATAATATGGGTAAAGAGTTCAAGAGGTCAGAGAACTTCGCGAAAGTTGTCGATTCTGTGGACCCTTAATGGTTTTACTTTTCCTACAGATCGACTCCCCAATTGTGTCCTCTTACTCTCTTAGATCCCATAACACCCATTACAATTCATAGGAATTTCCTTTACGCATTCGGAATTGTTTAGAGGAAAATTCAGTGTCGTAGGCTGAAATTGCGACAAGTTTCATTTCACGGGCTTGCATTTACAATATCTGAGAATAATTCTTTGTTTTAGCTACACTTGCAACGTTTAACAGCTTTGTGTAACATAGAGGTTTCGGTTGTTTAGAAAATCACATCATATCCAATTTTACAGTTCAAAGTTTCCTATATCTGTAAATTGATTGTTGGAGCTTACAAATTCTAGAAGTCAAAGATTAAAAATCGACTGGGAGTAAAACAGGCGAGATAAATGAAATGAAGAATGGAAATGAAGAGTGGAGTATGTGAAGGGATATTTTTGTGACAATAGTAATAATCATTCACGTCATGCTTTGCAGTCGTAGTCAACCCAATGATCGTTGGGTGGAATGAAGGGAGACATATGAAAAGATGGATCGGAGTCATTCGTACGTGAAGAGGAGCGCTTGTACGACTCATACACGAAATGAGCAATGCTGGGGAAATAATGCTGAATCGTCGGAGTTGGTCTTCGCAAGTGGAGTGGAGACAAATAGAAAATATAGGTACAAAGGCAGTGGTTATCAACGGGGTAAATAGATAAAACGCATATACCTGTAATCCATTAAATATATAAGTACGCACTATAAAGTCAACATTACCAACAGACTCCAATCATTGACTTGGCATGAATTTAATTACGACACTAATGAGGCACTTCACACGAAGTTGTTGTAATGTGTAATAAGGGTGTGCAGAACAGTAACGCTTACACGGAGGCAATACCCTTACAAGGGTTTATGTGTCTATAAAACCAAATAGTATCATCCGACATGATGGTGACACTGCTCCTGCTTCAAGTGATGTAACGTTCTTGCCATACGGTTTACCATACTAATGTGTAATATCATTTCGTCGCAGAAAAGGCAAATATAACTATCTTCACAGTTGCGAAAATGCAAGAATGTCTAGGGTTACAAGATACTTCACAAATATTCCAGGGCAAAACTGACTATGTCGTTTAAAAGCATGGCGTATTGTCATCAGTATAGCGCTTATATGGCATGCAAAATCCCGCTGCTGCTGGACAATTACTTCCAAGTCTTAAATATTGTAGAACGGGAAAATATTCTAGTTCCTAGCTCCGGTGTCTTTGTAATGCTAAATAAACGAGATATAATAATAGTCAGGATCTGTAGTCGTTGTACTGTACTGGGGGAAATAGTTATATTTGTCTTTTCAATGGTGTGGTATACTGCTTTAAATAAATACACTGTTATATCCATAATTTTGTTCTTGTATAATCATTACTATTTGTATGATATTGATATAATTATTTATACCTGAGATTTGAATATCTACCAATTCATATGCAGCCGTTCTTGCATGCACTGCACTTGGTTTTAATCTGCAAACCTGAAATGTTGTTAATGGAAAGGAACCACGTAGATATACAATATATATATGTAATATTATTTACTTCCATTACCCATTCAAATGTGGAGAAGACAGGTTTTATGGAAATGAGCAATAATTCTGTCAGCCCGGTGTTATGGCTGAATGAGTGTGTGCGGTTTGCATGTACAGGGAATGCACGGAGCAGTGTTGGAGAAACGGATTTTAACAGCTCATACGTGTTTCGGAGAGGATGAGATGATATACATATTTACATACATCTAGACATAACTATTTTCGCAACATATAACTAGTTGCCAATGCAGTCATCCCGGTTTCAAAGTGAAAGTGACAGGTGTTTTACATAGCCATATGCGAAGTGTGTGTGGGTTTATATGCGGAAAATTTATGAATTTCTCTCATCACTTCAAATGGCACCACAGAATTCATCACTCCTTTCAGTTATCAATTTTCCCACGCACTGCTACGCATTTACACATGCACCATAAATCAAGGAATTAGCTTTTCTCACATTACTATACCTGATCTTAAGCTTATTACTGATGTGAATATTATTTTTTAAATATAAGTAACTAACAAAACACATTATTTACATAGGTACACAATAATAATACAATTACAATGCAAAATCTACGCAAATATTTATCGCATCAGTGTCACTTTATATGCAAATTTACAATATGGAATTTACAAACGCCACTTAGATATTTGACAATATTACTGCCAATATACGTAAAGTTATTAAATCATGATACAGAAGGGCACTTTCGACATATTTGCAAGAGTGAAATTAAAGAGACTACACGAAAGTTTTTGGCGTTATATCCACATGTATTATATTATATTGTATCATAGGATTCTAACCTTATGCCAAAATATCAAACGACAAAAATGACAATTTGCTACGGTTGCGTGTTGCCATGGGAGAAAGCTAATAAAGATGTAGCCACGAAACATATAACATAGATGTAACATAGATATATCGTAGATATAACATTGATGCTGTAACGAAGTAACGATATAGCTTAACGTTTCAACATCACAAAATTTTTGAAGTTTGACGAACCTTTAAAGACATGGCTGCTGCTGCATGCAGAATATCCAGAGCCTTTAATACGCGTCTTCTACATCCATATTACATTGTACAATGAGCGGAAGAAAAAGATCAAAGAGCGAATTGAATATGGAATCCTCCTTTGATGCTCCTGTATTGCCTTCAAAGAGGAAACCCAGCCCTGGGAACATAAATGAAAGTTTGGCCATGATAGGGATAAGAGAGGACAAAACTACTAGAGCCATGTTTATAAATGAAGTTGCTTTTATCCATCCATATATTTTGCTTCGACCATAGCGGATAAAGTTAATACGAGTATCTACAAACAGGATGAATACACATATGAGTAGGTACAAGGCAAGTATATAGTGTAGCGTTTAATTTGCATTTGGTCTTCTCTGCATTGGAAAAACATGTTGGAAATGTTGGTTGCTTTACAGATGAAAAGAGGATTGCGCCTAAATTTTCAGAAGCTATGTGTTCACACGGATTTGTTAAATCTCGGTCAACTGAGATTCTATCTTTAAAAGATTAGTGTGATTTTGTGTCATGTAGCTTTATTTAATGTAATTTGATGCAATTTTATTTAATTTAATGTAACTCTTAGCAACAACTGGATGTAATTCAACCGAACATAATGCTGTTCAAATTAATGTAATGTAACTCAAGTTGATTTAACGTAATACAAGTTGATTTAGGGTAATACAAGGCAACACAATCCCATAATGAAGAGAGTCAATGAAAAGGAACTAGCACAGTAAACCGAATACTGCATCGAACTTGTTCTACGGACGGAAAATAAGTTATTTCTTTCCAACTTGCTCCTCCATTACAACTCCTTCTGGCAAACTTATAACCTGCGAACATAATAATTTATCCTATAACAACTAAAAGTCCCGGGAGTAGTGTGTGAGGCTTGTAGGAAGGACAGCGGAGGCAGAGAGAGGTGTTGCCAGGAGAGTAATTAGGGATAATAAATTGTCCTATATATTTTAACCCCCACCTTAAATGATAGTTTGCTCTACATTCTTATTACGAAACCACCTTATATTATACAATGAATTCGTATAGATCAATTATTTTCTATATGGAAACCATAGAGCTAATGCAATACTACGTGTAGTATACATATATGTGATCTTAAGTAACGAAGTTTTGTAACTTGTGGTAGGACTTGGGGTTGTTAGTTCTTCCAGAGTTGGTCCTTGCAACCCACAACCAACTTATAAGATAGACAGACGCCTTTCCTTAACTTCAACTCCATTTGTCCGAACTAAGAGCCTTTCCCCTGTATAGAATTAAAATGGTTTAAAAATGAAACAACAAACTGGTTTCTCTTGTCGGATTCGTGACTCCGCCTTAGTACTGACATTGCTATAAGTATACATATCACATTCATACATACTTTGTATGGTATAAATATAATGACTACCTATATGCGTACCTTATGAAATTGCCTATACATGTATATGCTCATAATATTGCACTATTGGTACATCTATGTATATGTATTACGGCATTTAATTCGCGGTCCACAGATTCACCGATCCAATACGGATTTATCCCGACACGGTACGCTGTAATCAGCTTCCAGGGTGTGTTGCGCGAAGTAAATAACGTTGAGTTTCCCACATAAGAGACCTCAAGTTTTCGTGGAGAATGGTCTTCTTGCTTCTTCAATCTCCGGGATTCGGAATGAATGGAAGTTACTGGTACGTGTGTCGCCGTTGAGAAGGATGTGAGCGCTTCTCAAAGCACAATTATAATTACAAAGCACAGTGTGGACCCTCGCTTTTATTTAGCAACAGCCCGGAAATCATGTGGTGGAAAGTCCATTAATTTTAAATATTATTGTAACTCAAGTGTGGATTCGCTTAATAGCTCTGGCGACTGGAAGGAGTTATACGGGCAGGAGAAATTTACGAACTCACTTTTAGAGACCCGTGATATCTCTATCATTTATGCTAGTCGTCCATTATGTATACATGCATAGTGCCTACATCTATATTGTACACAAAATATAATATACATATTGCCAAATACACTTATACAAATTACTCCATAAATATTATGTTGCTCAAGCAATGCTAGAAGTCTACATTGAATAGGATGTAACCGTCGAGCGAATTTTGTTTGTACGCTCCGACTAAAGGGATTTATCCTGCTGTAGTAACCATATTACAGATACACATGGTGACGTAGTATAAGTTTTTGCTTTATGAGACTCTGTCCCTTCCCTCTTCCCTTTCCTTGGAGAAGCAATAAGACAGCGTCTCAACGACTTGATTCACTTTTGCTTTGTGTGTTATCCTGGAAGAAGAAGCGTTTAAAACACAAATATTGCATGCCACCGCTATAAACTTTGCCTTTTCCGCTTTAAATACACTGTAGTATAGATAATGGATGCATGTCCGCCAGCCAAGTGGAATTAAGCCATTGTTCTAGCAACTGTAATCCACTCATGATGCAGAAAAGACCTGACTGAGTGACTGTGTATACAAGGGCGAAGCGGAGAGAAAGTTTATCTATGAAAGATACTATTGAGAATTCCCGGGACAAATTTTAGGAAGTCATGAGGCTGACAGTAGTCGCGGGTCCATTATTGACTATGACTTACGGAGTCAGCTGTCGCTTTCACTGAACTTTTAGCCAAGCGAAAAGGCCGGCCCGTAGCCGCTCGCATTAATAAGAAGATAAGGGTGTTATTGCTCCCTGTATAAATATATAACCGCATTTGGATTACCGAAACGGCATGATATAACATCTTCCATAAACGTGCACCATTTACATAAATGCTGTACCATACATCCATATTCAAGTTCACTACTCAAAGTTATAGATGCAGATATGTCTTACAACACCAAACGCTAAACGTAATAGGATATACATCCAGCACTATGTATGAAGAGAAATGTATATCATTGTAAGTGCATTGGAATCTATATTGCCGCTGAATCTTCATTTAAATTGCAATATATTTGCGGTAAATTGCCAAAACATTGTTTCGGCTGCCGTACATACCGACAAATAAATAGGTCGCTAAGGCACCAGCGGGTTGTTTTGAATGAAATAAATAAAGTGGTACTTATGTGTAGATAACCTACTATATCCTTTATAGATGGTCCTTTATATCTTTTACTTATTCTGTTCTGTACATATGCACATTTACAATACATAACTATACTAAAATTATAAATATCTACTTTTTGAATATTGTGTGCACGTATTTCCACAGAGAAAATATTTAGCCGGGCAGGATATAAATATGCATTGCATATACAATTTCACGCGCGGGTTATCGAAATATGAACATATACATAATTATATAATCACCATGTATACATATAAGTTGAGTAAATATATAAGTTGCTGAGCATAATAATGCGCGAATGATAAGGCATATTTAGATCTAGAAATAATAGCTAGACGTTAAGCTGTCTCCTGACTACAAGATAAGACCTCGGGACGACTCTAATTCTCATTTTTGTTCTCTCCTCTCCCTTTGGCTCATGGATAATTCAAAACCGTCTGTTCCTTGTGTTTCAACCTTCCTTATGATCCTTCTTATACACATCACACCGTCTTCCAAGACATTTCAAATTTTTATATAGGTATAGATCTGTACTTGTAAGACTTAATATGTATATGTATGGATATATGTAAACTATAGTTTTTATATAGACATTTTATTTTCCTCATAGGTATAATTTCATTGTCTTTATATATATTTTAGTTTATTAATATGTATTTCTTTTTCTATGTATTTTAGTTTCTCCATATGTACTTTGACTTTCCTCGGAAGCATTTCTGCGTCTCGTAGATATTTGAGCCCGTCGTTCATAGGCATTGCATGTAGTTCGTTCACATAACCATGATGGAGTATGGATATGAAGCCGGATGGATGAGGTTTGTTCTAAGGAGCTGCTTGGTACCCAGACTCTAGCATGACAAACATAGCTGGTTGGTCTTCAAGGGCTACAAACAATCTATGAGGACTTGTTTAAAATTCTATTACACCCGCGTTCATAATATTTTAAGTACGCCATTTGCCATGGCGTGCGATGCTATGCACCAGTGCTGATGCTCCTCCTTGCTCCAGCAGAACTTCATCCCAGCACTAGATTATTCTTGCATTATATTGTACATTCCGACCGACATCAACTCTTCATCAAATCAAAACAAATTCCCCCCTTCACAAGAACCACTTGAGCAAGTCACTTTAGCCAATGCTCTCAACGTATAGGGATAGCTTTTCCTGGTCCGCACTGTGGGCGCTCGGGGAGTTATATAGAACAATGTGCCTACTCAAAAGCTAGGTAATTACAAAAAAACTTGTGTGCAACGTAGATGACATGATAGCTATATGAATGTAATATGAATTTAACACGACTATATACGATTTAATAGGCCTAGATGAATTTAGTATGAGACTACATAATTCTGTGCGAAACTGAATGCCAAAGGGACGTTCAGTTACAGAGTTCCACGCTACAGAATTCAAGGCTCCAAACTTTAAAAAATAGTAAATTCAGGAAACTGTTTACTTATTTAGGTGAAATTTCAAATCATGGTGACCCGGTATAAGAAAAAACAAAGAAGGTACTTGAATTGTCGTGGAAGGTGTGAAGAATATGAATATGTGATTGTAGGTGAAAACGAGCCGTCAAACCTGAACAGTCCCTTGCGGAAATCAGCGGGAGTGCTCTGGAAAGGTATGGGATGATGAAGGGTAGACTAAGAGGAAAGTGTAACGGTAGTGGGGAAAAAAATTGCCAATCTGTCCCAAGCCATAAAACTCTGCTCCACGTCCTGTGAGGAAGACTAATAAAGAAAATTAAGGCTTGACGACTACATTTATCCTTGCTCGTTCCCATCCTCCCCGTCCTGACTCAATGTCAATGATGCTATAAAAGTCAATCCAAATCCTTCATGTGTGCTTTACCTTCGTAGTAAACTAATTTTTTTCAAACTTCTTCAGCAAGAAAAATCAAAGTTTGCTTTAGTCTCCCAGGACCTCGGAAATTTATCCCGCTATTTGAATTTTTAAGCGGAAAATTTGTATTCTTTTACGTAACAAGAGTTGGGTTGTATAAAATATATTCAGCCACACAGCCTACGACACATTGCAGGTATATTAGGCTTAATTTATAAACCGACGATAAGTATGCACCAGGCTATAGGAACTATTAATAAGAAAATATTAAAGTATTAAGTACAATATAAATACAAAATTTTATGTTCATTTTATTTATGTTTCTAAGCAAAACGAACGAAATGTAAATTTAACAACAGTGTATAAGACCTAACTTTATCAGGTTTTTGATCCAAAACTACAACGGACAAAAAGCAGACTGCGATATTTGTATAAATGTAAGGAAAACTCTGACAAATAAATTAGAATCCCGGCTATCTGCACATTGAAACTAATCGTAAACGTACGGGAATGTCAAGCATTCTACAGGATGCGTTGTGAGTAATACTAGTTTGGCTAGTACCAGTACTACATACAGTGAGCCTAAATAGACGCTAACAAGTACCTAAACAATATGCGAATAACACGGATAAGACTATGGAATAAAGCCAATGGTACACACGAATGACTCTTAGATTTATACCCGTATTTATTGTACGTTACTTGAAGACAATCCAAACAAGACTGACTACTGACTCTCTTTCCTCAATCCTCAATCCTCACATAACCTTGACTTGTCCTTAAACAACATCAACAACAACAACCTCGAGGCAGTGTCCCAGCAGGGTACACTGACATTGCCCCCTCCCCACGGAGAAAAATGTCCACATTTTTAAGCAAGTACAATATAATACAAGTATCTACTGTTATACAATTACATGAGAAAAAAATTAAACATGTACATTCTTTAAATAATATTAAATACAATAATCAATCATAATTATTTTTCATAGATTCACACAAATGAAGGAAAAAGGCGAACGTGCCTACAAAAAACCTTCTGCATTATTTCTATACAATAATTCCATTCACATTTACATCCTCATATACAATTAATTCATAAATCATATACATACAATACATCAATAATATTTTCATTAAATATTCTTCCTTATTAATTTTATGATTCATTTAAACTCCTTAAATAAACATTGAATATTCTTATTCCTATATATCCACCTTTTTTAATTTTAAATTTGATTACAATTTCCACATTATAAATCTTTTTCACACTTGTGAATTCCTTATTATTATTTATACTTTATTCTTCTATATTAATTAATTTTATTACTAGATTATTTACAACTCATAACCACGCATTGAAATTACCAAACAATTCCTCCTCCCTTCCTCCTTGACTTTTCATCAAAAATTAAATTACTCCCTTTTTGTTTATTAATAATTATGTTAAACTTTAACCCAAAAAATTTTTTAATATTTTAATACTACACTTTTAGTTTTAATTTACTTGGATAATTCTTCTTTAAATGAATCGGGACTTTTGGAATATTCTTGCTTTTTGCATACTTTGAATAATGTTTGGGACATACTAAAAACTTCTCTTCTTGAAAGTTCCTTCAAAAATGAACTCATCGTCATAAAAACCCCAAAAGGACCCCCATAACTCCCCCCTAATCGCGTCTCGATTTCAAACTCTGCAAAGGTAAATAATTACACGACAATCAATAAAAATTTCAAAACCGACGCAGTGATGTGTTTGTGTATAAGTGTTAGTGTACGGTTTCATGTGTGTTAGTATACAATTACTGGAGTCTGACTAATTCTTGTTCTGAGTAAGTTTGGAATTTCCCTTCGGAGATCCCTCGGTAGATTGGTATTCACCATTAATTTGACTGAATCCATATCAAGCCTGGGATTAATTCTTGCTAATCTCTAATTACTACTTGATTCAGCAAGTCCATAGTTTATTGATGACCGTCCAGTTACCCGAATTAATTTTTTCATTTAATCGCGTAATGTAGGTCCCACTTTATACTATGAAATATCGTAGTCTACTTACTATTATTTAGAACTGAATTGTCATATACATAACATTACTACTGTTGTTAGTAATTTCAGTGTATGTACGTATGTATATTATGTATATTAATTGAAAGGGAATGGAAGAGAATTTTATCAATTAAAATTTCTTCGGGGAAAATAAAATTTCTTACGAACACTTGTACCCTTTTCATCCCCCTCAGCTTTCAACTTCCGTTGATTATCTCTTCGCTTCTTGAACTCCGAAACTCGATCAGACGAAATCACAGGAAATCCCTCCAGAATCCCTACACCGACTTGTCCATTCTCTCTGGAATCTTCAAGAAGTTCCGTCTTCTTTCTTCAGAATTTTCAATTTTAAATTGGAATTGCTGTTTAAAAAAGAATTAAAGCATTAATAAAATTTACTCAGTATATTTAATTTAATTATTCCTGAAAAAAAATTTCTTCCATATTAATTGGAATTTCCTTTCCTATTCCCTGCCTGATTTTAATTTTTTTCTAATTAATTATTTCTGTTAAATTATTATATTCTAAAGAATTTTCCATCATGGAATTTATCTTAGAAATTTCGTTTTCGATCAATTTCATTGATTAATTTTAACTTTTATAATTTTAATTTTTCTTTAAATAATTTATTCTTTATTACCGATATATTTAATTCGAATTTAATTTGTCGGTGGCTATCATCAGAGCTCTTTTGATAGTGATCCCAACTTCTCTGCTGCAATTCAAAGTGGTCCGACCGTCTGTGTGTCCACTACGGGTAATTCGTGGTCCTAGGCCATAACGATGATTAATTTCAACACATAAGCTGCTACTTCCTTTCCTTCCCACAATGATTGATTTAACTTTAGTTGGGCTTCCAGGAAATATTTATCGGCTACTTCTTTGTGCATTTGGAGGATTGTCTGACAGTCTATAATTTTGAGAGAGAAATCCTTATAAATTGTTCCTTATTAAATTCACATTTTATCTCATTGGAATAATTTTTGTAGAATTTTCCGCAATAAGTTTCGAAAATTAATCATAAATCCTCTAGTTTAAATATAAATATATTTTATTTTAATATTTAATTATCATTACTAGTTTTGTAAAGTAATCCTGAATTAAATCAACTTGACTAATAATTTCAAGAACTTTGATCATTTATTGAATTGTCGAAATGTAGAATTTTCAAACTATAATACGATTTAAATATTTTGCAATAATTAATTGCTGTATTAAAACAAGGAATTTTGCCAAAATTCAAAATTTTCATACTAAAGAATTCTCTTCTCAAATAATTACGACCACAGCATTGCTGTTGACATGACGATTGCCATTTCCTTCATTCTTTTGAACTTTTTCAAAATAATATTAGGAAAAAATTACTTTTGATTTACTCACCATACCGATTCTGAAAAATAAGCACTTTAAATAATTTCACTTTTTAAATTCTAATCTTATTTCTTGAACTTTTATTAGGGAATTTTAATTTCTAATTCAATTTCTTCAAATTATTGATGAACATAGGGAGTGGATCACTTCACTCTTCATTCACGACTAAATGTAATTGAATGAGCCGCCACGTCGCCTTTCTAAGTAGCAACCTTAACTGTATATTTCCAATGCCTGATTTCCTTATTTTAGGTATATACTTATGCAATTCTCTGAATGCATATAATTTGTTATACTTTAATTATACTCTTATTAATCTTATTTTATTATAAATAATAATTTCACCAATATTTACACTACACTATTTACAAGAATTTTATTGGAGATTCTATTCGGTTGCTTTAGCTCCCTCGGTATTAATTCCCGGAGCTTGTCCTAACTTAGATGGACCTTGCTTATTCTTATCTGCCTCCACAGTTTCTTGCAAATCTTCCTCTTCCTCATTCTCGTTGGGATTATTTTGTAACTCCCGCTCTACCTTCATTTGAATTGCAAACTGCCAATCTATCAATATAGGCACAATATTCAGCAAGATATCTTTGCTCACTTCGACCTCACCCTGCATTGTAAGATCTCGCAGGTACTCGATATAATGGAATTCTAATTCCGGCAAATTGATGAAGTAGACTTTAGAATTTTTTCGCCTACCTGTCAAATAACTTCGCAAAATCTCTGAACCGTAAATGATCGCCTCTTCCCATAACCTTCCTACGCCATCCTTAGCTTTCACTAGGATCCTTGTAAGATCCGTGCGGATGTTATCGTTGGTTTCAATTTTTTCGCTATCAAAATCTAACTATTTAATTTTGTAGACTTGGGCTGACTTGGAAATTACCATTTCCGGCTCGTTGATACTCTTTTTCACCTTAGGAATTAAATCTCTCAAATAAACGAATGCACTTGAGCTGGACATGATTATTACTGCTCTACACTTATTGGATAAATGTTATTAATTTTAATATTGTAGACCAAGATACTGACGGGACCTGACAAGTTTGAATTCTGGACCTCGATTAAAACTTAAAAATAAATGATGAGAATATTTGTAAAAATATTCCCTCGAATAAAAATAATATTGAACTCAATAATGTTGTATTGAAATTACTAAAATAAGTTTTTCCCATTTATTGATTCATTTCTTTTCCCAA
>JAQGAK010003668.1:0-14316 GCA_034696945.1 Lipothrix lubbocki
TACAAAAATTAATACAAAAATTAATACAAAAATTAATACAAAAATTAATACAAAAATTAATACAAAAATTAATAAAACAAGCAATGATATATGTATTGGGTATTTTTCTCTGTCAGACTACAAGAACCACAACAGTGAGGCCACCCCCAACGGGAGCTCCAGGTGAAATTTGCAAAGAGACAGGTTTCAATCCCGATCCAGTGTGTTGCCATGATTTCTGGCGCTGCGACTGGAATCCAGCAAGCAACAAGTGGGACATGATTGCATTCCATTGCGGTGCAGGAACGGGTTACAATCACGACTTTAAATCTTGCGGTTGGGAACAAGACATCCCTCTTTGCAAACAAAATCCCAATTGCTAATAAATTTATTTAATTATAATAGCTCCTCCAGCCAATCCAAATGATTATAATGAACAAGTCAATTCGTGCTAATAAACAATTCTAATTGCGTCCTTAATCTGAACTCTGTTGTCCAACATTAATCACAATGAGCCGTCATTACTCAACTCATTTGAGTCATTTATTGTTACATATTTCACTTGGCGACATATTGCTTTTATTGCGAATAAAGTGCAATCTCCTTTTAACGCCACCATTTAAAGCGGGAAATTTTAACCGCTATAACGAAGTGTTACTGTATACGAGTCAGAATTACACGTAGAATTAAATGTGGGGTGTAGAAGTTCCGGCCGTTATATAGGGAATCTACGCTTATGAAGAGGACCGTGACCGTTATACCGAGGCTGCACTCAAAAAAAGATTACCG
Source organism: Lipothrix lubbocki (assembly GCA_034696945.1). NCBI lineage: Eukaryota > Metazoa > Arthropoda > Collembola > Symphypleona > Sminthuridae > Lipothrix > Lipothrix lubbocki. The sequence goes on from JAQGAK010003668.1 coordinate 769, forward strand.
TTATAGCGATGACCTTATCACGTGGACCGTTATATTGAATCCACCTTTATAAAAAGGACCGTTATAGGAAAAATACCCTTATAAGGAGGACCGTTATAGCAAATGTCCTTATAAAGATTACCGTTATAGTGATGGCCTTGTAACGAGGATCTTTATAGCAAGTCTGCCCCTAAAAAGAGAACCGTTATAGCGAGTCTGCCCTTATAAAGAGGACTGTTATACCGAGTCTGCCCTTATAAAGAGGACTGTTATAGCGAGTCTACCCTTATAAAAAGGACTGTTATAGCGAGTCTACCCTTATAAAGATGACTGTTATACCGAGTGTGTCCTTATAAAGAGGACCGTTATAGCGAGTCTGCCCTTATAAAGAGGACTGTTATAGCGAGTCTGTCCTTATAAAGAGGACCGTTATAGCGAATCTGTCCTTATAAAGAGGACTGTTATAGCGAGTATGTCCTTATAAAGAGGACTGTTATAGCGAGTCTGCCCTTATAAAGAGGACTGTTATAGCGAGTCTGTCCTTATAAAGAGGACTGTTATAGCGAGTATGTCCTTATAAAGAGGACCGTTATGCCGAGTCTGCCCTAATAAAGAGGACCGTTATAGTGAATGTACGTATGAAAAGGACTATTATAGGTTATAGCGAATGTTCATACATAAGGTGGGCCGTTATAGCGAATATTATTACGCCGTTATATAATTCGGTGAGTAGAAATAAGTATAATATGAATAAATATATAGTGGATATTTATGTTTTTATTAATTTTCTCATTATTATATATTTGTTTCAAAAACTTAGAATCCAGAATATAAATTTTTGAACGTATGGCTATACAAATTGCTGTACAGATAAAACTCTTTATAACGGCACCCTATAAAACAGCAAAATTTGACCACTGTAGGTAGAGAAGTGCTCCTATATGTAAAAGCCAAAATAGCATTTGTATGTAAATTCATTTCTATACGGATGAAGAAATTGGCCGTTATAGGGATTCTGCCCTTATAAAGAGGACCGTTATAAAGAGAGTCTCCATCCACTGTATCTAAGCATATAGCGAAAATTAATTGAGACAGCAAAATGGAGATTTCTAAACAAAATTCTATAAAAAAAACAAGAAAATTCTAGGATATTAATAGGTAACAATACATACAATAATAATAGCAACAATAATTATTATAATACGAAAAAAGTGAGTAAATAAATATTTTGTACGTAAAATTGTAATAATTAAGTAAATATTCACAATATTTTCAGTGCTTACAATAATAAGCCGATTGAATTATTTTTAAATTTTAAATTATTAATTTATTTTTAATTATTAACAAAAACTATTAACAATTATTAATTACAATTTTCAAACGTACAATTACATGGAAAACACACACAAAAAACAATTTAACAATATTACAAAGATCCTATACTGTGCGTGTTCGTGAAATATTTAATGAGAATAATTATAACAAATTAACAACAATAACAATTTAATTATTATTTTTAAATGTTTTCCCCCGTACAAAAAATTAATAATTATTTAATTAATTTTCTACAATAATAATATTAATAATTAATTGCGTATAGAGTAAATAAATACAAATAATAATAATATATTATTTATTATATTATATTACAGCTCAATAAATAAACTCATCGTTGAAGTCACAAATAATATCGTTATATTTAATTAAGTTTAATAAATTTAATTTTTTCGATTACCACTATAATAACTTATTTAATATTTTTAAATAAATACAAAATTATTTAAGATAATTGGATTTAATTACGTACACCCTTAATAAATAATAATACAATAATAATAAGGATTGTTACAAATTGCCATTTATTTTGCAATAATTATTAGGATTTTTAAATTTCAGCAGCCAATAATGAAAATGACAATAAATTGTAATTATTTTATATTTTATTGTAACAATCATTTTCAAAATTTAAGCAATCCCGCCAGTCCTTAGTAATGCTAAATTCCTACACGAGCTTTCTTTATTTAAATTTCAGAATTTGCATAATATGTTAATTTTGTACGGAAATGGAGGGGAAATTCAAAAATTACACATAATTATATCTTCAATTATCGCAATTATAAATATTAATAATAATAACTAATAATAATTAATAATTGATAATAATTAATAATGATAATAATAATAATAATAATTAATAATAATTAATTAATAATAATTGATAATAAATAATTGCACAAAATAGAAATCTACACGATTTTTGTAACTTAATTGTAATTATTTCAGTGCACCGTCACCACGGAAAAAAAAGATAAATAATCAGAATTTTCTACAAAAGTACTTATATACATTTATTATGAATAAATATGTTTATATTTAATTATTTAATTATTAAAATATTATATGTAATAATAAGATATCACTATATTTACACTTGTACTTCCTTCAGTTTTATCGGTCATTTCTACAAATAGCACGGAATAACAACAAAAATAATAAGAAGTTTAAATTAAATAAATTTTACATAATAATAATAATAATAATAATAATAATTTTATAATATGAGAATTAATAACAACTTTCCAAATCAAAATAATTAATTAATTTCCAAAAACAATAAATAATATTGTAAAATTGCAATTTTTAAATAATTTCCTATAATAAACACCTATTTATAATTTCAGATAATAATCAAGTCACTTAATTTCCATATTTTATTAGAAAAACAAAAATTCCTCCAGAGAAGAAAAGAACAAAATCACAAAATATTACAAAATTATTCCCAGAAATATCAAAAATGGTGAAGAATAATTAAATCCCTATTAAATATTGTTCCATCTTGATTGATAATGTAGCTACATACATATAGGTAAGTCATTATTTGGTAGTCTAATTTATCAATAAATGTATTTCTCTACATATTTTATATCGTAATAGTATATAATAATAATTTTATTATTATCAATTATTTTATGGAAAAAAGAATAATAATAAATTATATCAAAAAATTATAAATAAATATCCTCGTCCACTTTTCCCGCCATATAATCAATAATGTTGGATTGGAATTAATATTATTTAAGTACTTTTAAGCTTACTCGATAATAAATTATTCTACACAGCGCCCAGTCATTTATTATTAGCGGGGGGAAATTTGAATTCAAAAAATATTTTAAATTTCAAATTCTCCCGCTAAATATTTTGTTCGTGAATTATTATATTTTTTTATCTACAACAATATAGTCCAAAATATATTTTTGCATTTATATACACATATTATATACATAATAAAAAAAAATTTTGATTTTTTATATAATAATTATTTTTTCTCACAAATGTATTTTATTTTCAAGTACAGCTGAACAAGAAGTGAGCGCGCGCCAATTTCAAAATCAGGGCTCAGCACCCCGTTGATCTTCATTCTCATCATCCGTCACAACAATTACAGCAACAAGTTTATTATTCCCGGCGGGGCTGCTGCTTCTGCTGCTTCTGCTGCTGTCGAGATTTCGGAGGAGAGGAGAAGATTCTGGGTCAGGCTTGGGCAATAATTCCGGCGGCTCCGGCGTCCCCGTTCCCGTCTCCAGGGAAGTCGGGCTCGGTGAAATATTGTACGTCGTTATGAGCACCAGATTCTTCCGGACAAACCTGTTAAAATAGGAGTAAAAACAAATAAAAAGTTTAAAAAAAAAGAAATTTATGATAATTAAATAATAATATTTAAAGAATTTATAAATTCCCTAAAAATATTTGAATGAATTTGTGTTCAGAAATGACGAAAATCTAATAAATCCTCGGGAAGTTATCCAAAAGTACCAATTTCAGCATTGGAGGTATACAAATTAGTACATTTGGATCCTCCGCTATATCGTCAGTGTAGGGTATCAAAAAGTACCAATTTCAGCACTGATGGTATAGAAATTGGTACATTTTGACCCTCCGTCATATTGTCAGTGGAGTATCCAAACGTACCAATTTCAGCAGTAAAAGTGTACAAATTGGTACTTTGGGATCCTTCGGGGAAATTTTTTTCTGAATAGGAAATTAACGCCAAAAATCGAAATTTTTACTTAAAAGATCAGAAAAAACTAAAAATAAGGAACAAATGTTAAAGTTTTTGAAAATCACTTTTTTAAATAATTTAGAGAAATTACAAGGGAAAATATCTACACAAATACAGAACTAATTTAATAAATCCTGGGAAATTTAATAATTCCGGGAACATCCAGAAAAAATGTCTGGAAAATAAATTTAATAATTCCGGGAAAATCAAGAAAAAATGATTCAAAAATGAATTTAATAAATTCTAGAAAAATAAGAAAAAATATCTTGCAATTTAATTTACCAACAGAAATGTCTCATAGAAAATTTAAAAAAAAAATTAAAAATATGGCGGGAAATAATATTTGAAAGATGTTTATGAAACGTGAATTTCTTCCCCGACAGTGAGAAAAGGAAAGCTGTCAACTGCAGATTATTTTTCGTTGTACAAAAATAAAACGTAAAGCGCGATGACATAAGATAAAAGATTTTTTTAATTTTCTATTTTCTTTTGATTTTTCCTCACCAGATGATGATCAGGGGGATAATAAGGAGGCCGGCAGCCATGAAGAAAATTGAGCCCCGGTAGAAATTCTGCTCACGGGTGATGGGATAAATGCTATTGAAGACGACGGAGGCGGATAAAGTGCACAGATCCTCCATTATCGCCACAAACGAGAACATCTTGCCTATAATTATATGAGAAAAAAAATTTTTGAACACAAAAATATTTTTAAAAAAATCGATTATAATTTATGAATGGGAAATTTCTTTTTTTTTTTAAAAACATTTTTTTTAATTGATTTTTTTTCTCAATGGAAAACCAAACTTTGCAGATTTTAACGTCATTGACCTTTACAACTTTTTTTTATGTAATTAAAAGGATTTTTCAATTTCCATATAACAATATGGCGGATGAGGATGACATTCTTATAATTAATTTAATTAATTAATAAACGCCACCGCTCTCCAAGTTTTTTTGCGTTTTACGTGGGCTGTTCAAGTAAAACTTTTTTTTCAATAAAAAATTTATTTAAATGGGAAATGCATTAGAAATTTTTATAAAAATTGGGAAATTTCACGGAATTTTTTTAAAAAAATAATTTAAAAAATCAACAATTAACAAAATAAATCCCCATAGAGAGAATTTATTATTGAATATTTTTTCGCTTTATTTATTTATTTAGCGTCATAAATGAATCGCCCCTCCATTAATAAAATTTAACATAATATATTTCCTTTTCTCCATATAGAATTCTCAATCTACCCACTCATGAACAGAATGTCCCTTTTGACTTTGAATTTTTGACACCGCAGTGACGACGACGACGTCGTCCCGAATTTCCCTCATCGAAAAAAGGAAATATAATTCGGCTCTACACGTATAGACGTATAGTAAATGCAAGAGATGACATCTCATATGTCATCAATTTTAAATGGAATCCAGGCACTTCTGACAGATTTCCCCGCTGCTGGAAATGTTTTTGAACAACAACAAGGCTTTTTATTAGTGTATGCACTAAAAAAGACGTGGCCGGAAATTTCGCCATTCGCTCATGTTGAAACTCTTTGGCTAAATAAATTTCCCCTTTCTCTATATAGCAGGAAGAGAGGAGGCAGGAAAATGGAAATTGCCTGTCAATTTGTTTTTGCCCGAAATTTGTTTTTAAATAAATATTTTTTTCATATTAAAATTTTTTTTTTCAAATATTTTACATTTTTTATTTTTTTTTATTTTCTTTAAAAATGTTTTCCCTTTTTATTTTTGTTATTTTTTTTAATATTTTACATTTTTGTTTTTAAAATTATTTTTAATTTTTTAATATTTTACATTTTTGTTTTTAAATTTATTTTTAATTTTTAAAAATTTTACTTCTGTTTTTTTTCTTTAAAATTCTATTTCAATTTTTTGTCTTTAAAATTTCATTTCTATTTTTTTCCCTTAATATTTTACTTTTATTTCTACCTTCTCCTATAAAAAAGGGAGGTTTTTCCAAAATCCGTAATTTTGGTCGTAGAAGGACCCCCAATACATCATTGGAAAGGTCCCAAAATCGGAAGAACAGATTCTGGACCAAATTTACCATTTTCAAAATTTTGACTCGTTTTTAGCGGGAAAATTTAAAATTTTGGACACATTTTATTTTTTTCGAAAAAAACTGTAACTCGCAGACCTTGTCCTGGGGGGTAATTCTGAAACCCCACAAAATAACCTTCATGGTGGTATTTTTCTTTTCGCCATAGCTTTTGAGTTACCGGGTAAAAAACGGCGATTTTTACTTTTTTTCATAAAAATTTAAACATACCGCCACATTGACGGCGCGTATTATGTATGTATGGTATAGATAGTACATTTACATACTAATACAGGCAAATAACTTGATTGGGCCGTCCCGCCTCAAAAACAAGTGCGCTTCGCGCACTTGTTTTTCTTGCATATAGAATTGAAAATAAATTTCCCAAAACATGAATTATAATGCTGAATTTTTTCAAAAAATATTATGTGTACTACCTATATAAGTATAAAACCCGGAGAATTCGGTCAATATATATGAAACCAATATTTGAGCGAAGAAATCTACAATGAAAAGCAAAATTAGTAGATGAACTGGGCACACCTGAGGAAGAAGGATATCACCATAAATATTTCTGGTGAGTAATTTTAACAATTAAAAATATAAAATTACTAAGCACATCTTATCCACATTTTCACTATTTTGGATTGTTGAATCTAGAATGGACAAAGCTCAGTTTGATCAAATTTTGAAGAAAATATCATCCGTAATCTATCATTGACCTACTTATGCTCGCCTTATTTCACTAAGAGACCGTCTAGCTCTAACATTGAGGTTAATTGTTTGAACGCAAATATTTTAAAAATCATACACACTAACGTTTTACATATATACAATGTTAATCTCATTTTTATATTGTGCAGATATTCAGCAATCGGAATGAAACAAATCTACCTGGCAATGAGTTATAGAATATCCCCATCCAGCGTTTTAGCAATTATGTATTAGGGAAATAATGATAGCAATTTGTCAAGCATTTGAAGACGATTGTCTCCCTGAACCCGACGAAATCACATAAAGAAAAATTGCTTTGGATTTTACCAAGCGTTGGAACTCCCCGAATGCTTGCGGCTCGGTTGACGGAAAGCATATTAGAATTAAATCACCACCACAATCTGGATCAATTAACTACAACTACAACGGCTATTTTTAACAGTTTTATTAGTAGTGGCCGATGCTAGTTATAAATTTACTCTTGTGGATATTGGTAGTTGTGGATCGGTGTCTGTGATCTGAACAAATTATATACGAATGAAATTGATTTTGCATGATCTTTTAATTTCATAGTACTTTTTCTGTATACAGATTATATTACTATGTGCCTAATATATAATTATAACCCGTTCAAAGATTCGCTTTCGCTGGGATCCTCGCAAAAACGCATGGATCTCTCATGAAAACAGAAAGGAATTCGGCCTGCAGCTTGTCCGGACTTTGTTGTTAATTTCGGCTTGTATGCTAGCCACTGATCTAGGATGCATTTCCACTGTTTTTTACATGCCATTGCTAAAATCATAAAATTCACTTAAACTTTGTCGGTTGTAATTGATCGTAGATCTATTGTCAGCATTGTCCAATTACGACAACGTTCCCATGGTCTGGGTCAGATTTTTTGTAGATAGGAGATTTCACCTTTACTAACTAAATTAGCTTTTTCTCAAACTGGTTGCTTTGCACAGAAGTCCTACTCATGATCGCACAATTTGCAATCAAATCACTAATGTGATCTTGTCACTAAACAAATTATTTGTGTTGTTGTTTAAAATAAATTAAATGCTATTCACGCAAGACAAAGAAATGCACCTCCGAATCCCTCCTTGCTGCCACACTTCACGCAAGCGAAGTTAAAAAATTTCAACTTTGCAAAAGTGAAGCGTGAATGAAAGAAGACTGAAACTTTTCGCGCTTGCAGCAAAGTATAAAAGCTTTGAGTGACAAAGGAAAGAGCTCGCGTGAAGCAAGCGGGACGATTACGTGATGCGCGTGTCACGTGATGCGTAAAACGTAAAGTATAAATGCAAAACAATATTTGAAAATAAAGTGATTATTTTGCTGCATTTTTTGCGTGAAACGTACAGTGACGGGAAAGCTAACATCTAGCTTTAAGACAGCAAAAGTGGAATTTTCAGAAATTCCCAGGAATTATGGCGGTATATTTCGGGAAATTTGGGTATGATGTTTAAAGATCAGGATTTGCTTGAAATGTAATGGGAGCGCAAGAAAGACTCCGATCAGAGCTATTCAATAACGATCAAGGCATTTGAAATTTCAGACATTAAAGCACAGCAGGGGGTTTTGGATTACAAGAACTTCAGTAAAATTCTGCCAAATTCTCGAACTTTTCCTCATTCGAACTCCTACCCAGACAGGGCGACATATACCCTGCGATAAGGATTTCGTGAGTAGCAGATCAAAATAAGATCCTAATTTGCTCCCAGAATCCAGGGCAGCCTGAGACTAATTACTATTTAGCCAGGGCAAACAAAACTTACCGAATAAAGAACGGTCAATTTGACGAGTCTATCGTTTTAGCTAGAAAACTCTCCTTAAACTCTAATAATTTTTCCACACTGAGCAACATGAGACCTACGCTCGATTCTTAAAAAATAAATTATTACCCCTCAAAATTATTTTCCCAGACGGTGCGACATAAGATCTATGCCCAGTTTTTGGAAAAATTAAATGTACCTGGTATTAAGAGAACATCAAAAAACTACAACCAGGGCACGTTAATACACAGTGAGTTCTTCCTTTACGCCATTTTAATTACAGAATGTATACCTAGACGGGGAGAAATACCTACACTGGCTTATTTATTTTATAATCGGAAGCAGAGTGTGTATACACTGGAACTTCGCTATAAGAGAACGCTATAAATCACCAAATTCTGCCTTTTATATAAAACTTCTTTTATAAAGAGAGCTCGTATGCATATAACCATGCATGACATGCAAGCTCAAAGGATATCTTATGGAGAGAATTCTTTTATACGGATGCCTCTTATAGCGAGGTTCCACAGTATTAGTATAAAACTCTAAATAATTTAACAGTTGCTGCAGCTTCATGTGGAAAGTTAATTATACAGTACAGTTAAACCCAGACAGAGAACGTCGTCGTGCCATTTCAAACTTAAACCTCATCAAATAACATGCACATTTTTTAATACAAGTTGTGCTACCACTTTAGTTCTCGCGTGGTACATATCAACAAGGTTTAGAATTCCTACAGAAGCATAAATCGATAACACGTCAAATAGATCGTCATTACCACAGGGATCATTTTAATCATTATATAGCATCGCCAGCCATGTCGTGGTACCAAGCACATAGAAATGACTGGTCAAGTCGTACGTCCGTTGCGAGTATTACGTAATGGATAGGAGAAACTTGGGCAAAGTTTCGTGTCGCGTTTTAAACCTTTGTTCAATCCCTCGGCATGTGACCGGGGGAATCCTATTACACCAGAGAGGAAACTGAAGATGAGCCAGCTGTATCATTTTATTATGCCCTGATGCATCTTTTTTCGTCAGAACGGCCAGGTCCTACAGAAGCAACCACGATCAGGATAATTTGGCACTTCTGAAAAATGCCACCGAACCACACATAGTATCTTACACGCCTGTCACCACGGCAGCCTTTTTACCGAGGCTGACACATCATGATAGGACAAACAATTTCGTACATCAAATTAGAGTGTAAATCCGAATCATTAGAAACATTTAAATTACAGTGGTTACCAGCGGTTTAGAGAGATCAAACAATCAGTCAGCTCTGTCGAACTATGACATAGCCCATGGAAAGCAACAATAAAGACCTGCAGATCACAATTATTCAAATGATTTCGAATTAGGGAAGCCAGGTGTACTGATTTGATCAGTACTGTACTGATTTGGAATAGGCATTTCTGATACCTGATTGAAGGTCCATCAGGTACTGATTTTTCTTCAATCCCATTTCAGTATGAATTATTAATTTATTAATGTATCATTGACATTTTATCCCACCAAGCAAATATATTTCAGTAAAAACGCAGCCCAACAAAATACATTTGTTCATTTTAATTAATTGGTTTTTACGTGGATTTTCGTTTATTGACAAGCTTTATAAATTAACGCGAGCTTTCGGTAGCGAACAGTCTACCATCGTCAGGCGAAGAGCTCAAATACATTTGCTTAGGAATGCCTGTATAGATGTTGACAACAGGATAAGTCCTGCATGGTTGATATTACTATATGCAAAATTACATAGTGTTGAGTAATACATATATTTTGTTTGCTATGTATTTCTGACAAAGTAGGTAAAATAAATTTGTTGTTTTAAATATTTTATCTAAATATACATTAGGATTTACTTGCTTAAAATTTATTTACGTTTCGCAATTTTCGTATTCCTATATTATAACGATTCAGCAAGCACACTTAATTATCATGTGTAAGTGAATACTGCAGCTGGTAAAATCTAATTTATTCATCAGCAAAAATCTCAGGATAAACGAGTTGCTGCTAGCTTTCGGTTTTATGGGAAAACAAATGTCACACAATTTCCTCAATTACAAATATGTAAAAATCAAATACTTTTTACAGACAAGCTTAAAAAATGGAACGTTCAAAATAAATTAACATAAATAAGTTTTAAAAAATTTGCATTAAAGCTAAATATTCAAAATGTCTGATTTTGGTGACACGTTACTATTTCATTTTTGAATTTGTTTTAAAAATGTTCTATTTGGGGAATATTGTATCTATCACTAATATTATAGATGGTGCTTAAATATTATTGAGTTAAACGTTTTATCTTTCGTCGGCCATCACATAAAATTCGCTCCCGTTAAGCATTAATTTTCAAACGGGAAACCGTCATAACGTTATCTCAAAATATTACAACTAAGGCAAGTTAAGTGCGGTGATTCAGAATATCCAGTCGTTTTTTACCATAAAATTATGGAAATATCCAGAATCTGGACAAGTCTAGATGTTTTTCTTCAAAATTCTTATCCAAGGAGAAGGAAAAAAATACCGTCTAAAAGCATCTTTACAATAAGGAAAAATATATTCGGCCAAATTATCATTTCATCTCAAAAGAAAAAGCCGAGTAAAGGGATCAACAAGACATCAACAACTTTACCAACATGACATCCTCCTGGAAACCAACTAGTCTTAGCTTAGAAGTTCAGTGCAGATTTTTAACTATCAAGTATCGAGATGCGGAAGTAAATGAATGTAATTTCGGGATCGTTGGCAGAAGGTCGACAGCTTACTTAGATTTCCAGCAACTCTTACGTAAATAGCCCGGGCGATTATCTACGTAGAGCTAGTGCTTTCAACTTATATAAATTATCAAATGTAAATGTACGATATTTATTATCGTCGTGTTACACTAGGAGATCAGTCATTATTATACAAAGGTTGGAATAACACGTTAATAAAGACACAATACAATATACTTTTATACATTTTTTTCGAAAATAATATTTGTAATATAACCTGTTTGTCTCAAAATTATCAACATTTCTGAGAATGTTCCCTACATATAAATTACTTAAGTTTGTGCTACCGTAGCCAGGCAAGTCTACAGTGATAACGTCAAAATTGTACATATGTAATTAAATGCAAAAATAAAATAAGTATTTTCCATTTGTTTAATTGACTTACATAATAGGTACTGATTTGGCGTTGGACAAAACTGCCTCCCTATTTCGAATATACCACAGCTACGCAACAATTTTCAGGATAAGTATTCGGGGACTAAGTTTCAGCCTGAAAGGCTCATTAAGCTTATCCCGAATTTAATCTAACAAGGCGATTGGCGCAGATATCGTGGACACGTATCAAAGCATTGCTTTTTCAACTCAAAGGCCGCCTATCGTAGGCATACTGAAACATAGTTGACAAAAAAAGAGTCAAAGCTTATCCTTTAGTTTACATCTAATAAACTGGGAAACGGGATAAAATTGCAAGTAGCTCCCTCTCTTCTACTAATTTAAATATCTATTCGATTTTGACTCGGCTTGACCACAAGGATTAGGCACTTAAACTCTTCAACAAATTTACCTAATCGTTTATGTATCTTCCATCACAGTATGAGTATTCTTAGAAAGTATCCATTGACTTTAGGTCGATGTTGAGCTACGTGAAATTTTTGATAAAGGCGTTACACTCTAACAAAGGAACTCTTTAAACCTATGAAGAAGAGACTATTGACCCAAAGGACTTCATAGAGTGACTCCAAAGACTGATCATTCCTATACGGAGTTTATGGTTTTCAAATCATCTTAACGAGTGCTACACTATTATTGAATTCATTTCTAGAAGATAGTCTTATGCTTTAAAAATGACTACCCTATGTTTGAATCATTTTTCAACTAGGTACACACAAAAACATCTTACAATATTTTTATATTCTATATAATATTCCATATATATTAATTTTTTCCGGGAGACGGCAGTTATGCAGGCTAGTTATGTGTATATGTACTCTCTCTATAAGAGAGTTTTCATATAAAAATGATGTTTTTGTACTTTTACTCTGATTTAAGTCTTTGATGTGCTTATTTCTCAAGATTTAAAATTTAATTTTTATACGTTTTCCCATAAAATTTAAATGACAAATTTTAATTTGAACCTATGGCATTATCCCACTTTTTGTCAAAAATCCGTTTTACAACAGTTACACCTTCAATAATTTTTTCGTTTATTGCTGGTTTAGCTTTTTTTAAAGCTACACGTTTTTTGTGCTACATGCAACATTGCTTGATTGCTGTAAACACAACTTCATATTTGCATTATATAGAATGCATTTAAAAAATCTAAATTTATTTTATGCAGCTGATATTTTTCTTCACGAACAGCCAAGATTAGGTTCGAAATTATCGTGATGACCATCAGTCCCAGCTGTACTCTAAATGACCAATAAAGTGTCCGACCGTTATCATCCGAAAATGAAACAAAGTATAAATATTTTCTTATTATTGTCGTCATTGACAATTCTTGAATTGATATTAAAATTGCCTCCTTATTCTAAGAATTAGCCTATATTACGTAGCGATAGTGATCCCAGAAGATTATAATATATTGTAAGACTAAGTACGTTTTCCCGATGCCGCCTAAGCTACTGATAGCAGCGTGTAAAATTTTTGATCCGTATTGACACTTAGAGTTAATTGCTATAAGTTTGAATTATTCGATAACTGATTCTTCGTTGGGTTGTAACATTTTATGCTAGCGCTGTAATTCTCTTTCTCTTCCTATAAAATGTGCTAATTAGGTTATTGAAAAGCATGTAATGTTATACGTGTGGTTTAGTGTCGGATTTTTAAGATTTAATAATAAAATTTAATATTTAAATCAAATTTAATAATTAAATAAAATATAATAACTAAATAAAATTTATTATTTAAATTAAATTATTATTAAAATAATATTAATTATTTATTTAATAATTCAATAAAATTTATTATT
>JAQGAK010003669.1:0-14315 GCA_034696945.1 Lipothrix lubbocki
ATAATTCCCCCGTTGCTGTCAGGACGATTTAGTCGAAACCGCACACAAGTTGTGACACGTATTAAAAACAACAATTGTTTAAAGTGCTGTATTTGCCAACAAACGTTTAGTAGCTACTATTATTTGAGTAAACATAAGCGAAGGTGTCTTCCTAGTAAACTTTTCACGAAGAATCATCCTGGGAAAAGTGGAGTAAACGCTGCCAAGTGTAATGACATGAAGATGCCTAATTATCAACACACCAGCATATGTAGTGCGAACAAGAATCCAAAAAAAAGTTATACATGGGAAGTGCACACAACAAACTTATTTAAATTGAAATTTTCGAGAAAACCCATATCATTAGCCTACGATCAAAATCACAACGTGTGTCAAATTTGCAAAACAGTATTCTCATCCCCAACAATTTTACACAGTCATACATTAGCAGCGCACAAAAGTCAAATCAGCAGACAAAAAATAGTTGGTCCAAATAAAGTCAAACTTCATCCAAACCCACAACAAGAAACCTGGAAGAAAAATAGGAAAAAGAATCTGCCTTATAATTATTTTAAAATTGCAGAAAAACCGCTTTCCAAATTGTCACTGTTCAGGAAACACAAATTTTCTACCCACGGTCATTTTTACCAAAAATTACCAATAATTCTCGTCAATGACACTCCTACAAAAACATCAAAAAACTTTTAACAAAGATAGGAATTTCTGTCAAACCGTTGCCCCTTAACAAAACGAAAAACTCAACATCTCAACAGTGAAGATAAGCTAAGAGGAGAGTCAGGAAAACCAAAGGAATTGTCACAAATGCAAGCTCTGCACACTGGAATTCTCAACAGAACTACAATTAAAAACACATGAGGTAGCTGATCACCAACAAAACTCACTAGTAGAATGCGACGTCTGGCAAAAGAATTGCAGGGGTACACAAACTTTGAAGATTCACAAGAGGAGCGCTCATGACGGACAGTGTGATTTATGCCCAAAAGAGTCCAGTCACCTTCGCCATTTGAGTTAACATAAGCTAACAAAGCACGAAGGTGTTCGTCATAAATGTGAATTATGCCCACAACAATTCACTCGGTTCTGTAATTTAAAACGGCATATTTTAACTGCTCATGATGATGTTAGTTACGAGTGTAAATAATGTCCAGAGACGTTTGCTTACATGAAATCTTTACGCGAGCATAAACGAGCAATGCACGATGGTTTTCGTAAAACGTGGGACATATGCCAACATGATTTCTGTGTGTTGCGATATTTAAATCAGCACAAACTGCTGGTGCATCACGTATGATGTACCCATTTACTATGGCTATGCAAAATATAGTAATCCGCGTAGAAATAAAATTTCCATCGTAGAAATAGCTAGTTTTTACTCCTGGTTCATACGGTTGTAAGAAAAATTATTGTAACAAAAGTAATAATAAATTGATTGATTGATTTATTGCATTCACGGGTCAGTAACCCATACACAAATCATAGATATATCAATTTTTCAAAATACATTTTCATATTAAGATATTAAAATTTCACATGTATTTTCCTGAGAAAACAATTTTATACTGAGAAATTCAATTATTACATTATTTTCCAGAGAGAACAATTATATACTAAGAAATTCAATTATTACATTTATTTCTCTCTAAAGGAACTTTATACTTAGAAATTAAATTATTAATCAGTATACATTTTTACATGTAATTTAAACACACAGGGAACATATAACAGCTGTTCCCTGGGGAAGCCAGCCTCACGTTTTTAACTTAACTGTCTTCCTCTTGCCTTGCCATGTGATAATTTCTTGCTTTATACCTGTGAAGTTAGCCCCACTTTATTTAATACACTATGTGCCACACTAAAAGTCTTTAGAATCCAGAGTAGGATAGACGTATACCGGTCCACCACGATCGGGTCCGCGAGAGGCACATAAGGAGAACAGGCAATGAGACGTTCAATCAGAATGGAATGTACAGTAAGATAGGCAGATTAGGATTCTTTTACCTTGGGATTTATTTTTACTCTTCTTGATTGCTAACCTTTCATCCTCGTCGGTCTCTCACTTTCCCAATATTTTTCTGTATCTTCTCTTTTCAGCTTCTACTCCTTCCTCGTTTGCATACGGATGAGTATTCTCCCATGGAAAATCAATTGATAATTAAGCTTAGGCGGCGTGGTGAATATCCGCAAAATCACTTTCCGGGTAGAATTTTCCTGTAAGCACCACACTCACACCGGCGATTTATATATCTTGAGATAGAATACACTTTGGACTATTTTTACTAATATTATTTTTAAGGGCTAACTTCACTTTATTCCTAATTAAATCACCGTTTTCTCAGAGCTAAGGCAAGGTACGTCTGCACAGTTCGATACCGAGGCAGACTCAAGTAATAATAAATTCAAAAAATGTTTAGATACTTTTCAAAACTTTGTTGAAACATGTATACTTAAAATGATCAAACTTTTTCAGTACAGTATGTATTATACAAAATTTGCAATCACAATTTTTTTCCCTCACGAAGGATTTTGCAACAAATGTGACTTATGTCTAAAAGACTTGACACAAACCATTACTTGAAGCAACACAAATGAGCGACACGAGATCAATTACACTAAAAGTGTAAGTTGTGTCTGAAAGAGTTTGATCATGTTTAGCAAACTGGATAAACACTGAATTTCGTCAGAAATAAAAATTGTACCTGGAAGGTTGTTGCCTTTTAATAAAATTAAAGCATAGATTTATTGCTCACGATGCTGCTCGTCATTAGTGTGAAGTATTCCTAGGTCAGACAAACGCGCCACATAACCTGGCAAAAATAAATTCTAAATGATGGTTGTTCGTCTCTCATCACAATTGGGAATTATGTCCGAAAACGTTTGCTAAATTATAAAGGTAGTGCGCCCTGACACCGAGCATATGTATTATTTCAGCATATACATACTTAGATGCACTAACTTGTTGCCGGTAGGTATAGAATTTAAATTAATTAATTTTTTTTTACATTTTTTGGGCTAATTTCCTATACCAGAAAACTTTCATAGGAGCAAGAAATCGCGGTCTCTAAAGTGTGCCCTTATTTAGAGAGCGGGAGTCCCAGCAATAACCAACGAGGGTAACACACAGGTAACGCAAACATTGAAATTCTACGCCTAAAACCATCCAGAAATCCTTTATTTTTCAACCTGAAAATACGTTATGATACGTCATTACTTATTCGTGTCCATGGCGGGAACTTTCAAATATTTCCATACAATTTAAATTATACAAAATTAGTCGTCAAATCCGGCAAAATAAACTGCATGTGTTATAATCTAAACATTCACAACTTCTTACATTATGCTAAATTTCTCTGTTATATGACATAATCTTTACACAAATCTTGGCAAAGAAAGTATCCGAAGAACATGCATGTCCCTAAATTGTTTTATCAGGAAACTTGTTGTCAAGTTCGGTAATAATTAATTTCATTTGCTTTACTATTTTAATTAGTGGATTTATTTTAATATTGATACTGTACATAATTACATAGATAGCATTTATAGTTAGTGGCGCGAATCCAATACCACCTTAATTCAACATATTTTACCTGTTGTCCTGGAGAAAATTAAAATTGAACCGGAGTTGATCAGATTTGATGAAGAGGAGGATTATGACCAGACCACGAGTACAAGTCCAAAGCAACCACCAAAAGCAATTTTGGAAAAAACTGCGATTCCTCAAATTGTGAAGCGGTTAAACCCGAAAGATTGTTATCAATGCGAAGTGTGCTTAGAGAAATTTACGCTGTTGCGGTATTTCCAAAAGCATTTAACAACCACTGGAGAACAAGGGTTATCCAAATGTCAAGAATTTTATAAGTTCAACATTCACAAAGGATCCTTACCCACGTATATTAAATCATATACGGAAGAAATTACTCCCGCAAAAGATTGTCAAACAACCCAAAAGGAGCACAGTCAGCGTCGGATAAATTCAGACCAAACAGACTCGGTAACTGGGAATGTTGAAGTTGAAATCCCTCAACTAAAAGCAACTGAAACACTTCTCAAATCTCAAATTGCACCCTGTAAGGAATGTAATCTCACTTGCGATTCCTATGAACAACTCTGCATTCACTACTCAAGACATCACAATCTCCCAATTGTCTTGTTGACTCAGATTAACAATCATGAATTATACCGAAAATACAAAAGAAACGTCCTAAGCATTAGTAAAAGTAATAGCTTTAAATGTCTCAAAGGCTCTTCAACAAAGCAATACTTGCAGCAACGTAAACGAGCGGAACACGATGGTCTGCCTCACCAATATGAATTATGCCTTAAAAAGTTTATTGGGTTGGGAAATTTAAGGCGCCATAAACTAATATTGCACGATGTTGATCGTCATAAATGTAAAATATATCTGAAAGAGTTCAGGACAATGCAAGATTTAAAACTAGCTAAGCATTATGGCGTTCGCCACAAGTGTGAATTATGTCCGAAGACGTTTACTCAACCGCAAAGTTTAAAACAGCATGAATTAGCTGCCCATGATAGTGTTCGTAACCAATGTAAACTATGTTCGAAAACGTTTACTCAATTGTCAAATTTAAAACGGCATAAATTAACTGTACATAATGGTGTTCGTTACAAATGTAAATTATGTCCGAAAACGTTTACCCAATCGTCAAATTTAAAATAGCATCAATTAGCTGCGCACGATTGTGTTCGTTACAAATGTAAATTATGTCCGAAAACGTTTACTCAATTGTCAAGTTTAAAACAGCATCAATTAACTGAGCATAATGGTGTTCGTTACAAATGTGAGTTATGTCCGAAAACGTTTACTCAATTGTCAAGTTTAAAACAGCATCAATTAACTAAGCATAATGGTGTTCGTTACAAATGTGAGTTATGTCCGAAAACGTTTACTCAATTGTCAAGTTTAAAACAGCATAAATTAACTGTGCATGATGGTGTGCGTCACAAGTGTGATTCTTGTCCAAAAACGTTTACGAAATTAAAAATTTTAAAGCAACATAAACAAGTTGTACATGATGGTTTTCCTAACACGTGTGACATATGCCGAAAGAATTTTTGCTCGCGTGAATATTTGAAACAGCACAAAATAGCAGTGCATCATATATGATGTCCCAGGACATTATCTGATCTTGGTGTTTTAATCAACTGCTGCTAGGTTCGATCTCCGCAATCTACATTTCTGTACAATTTTTGGGCGGAAGGAAACCAGGCTTTACTGTGCAAACATTGCATATTCGTACGTCAATTGCTCATGCAGGAATTACTGCTGTCAATTATTCAGTGTCAGTAATCTAATTCATAAACTAAAGTTGGTATAACAACGCAGCAACAACATTTAATCCGAAGTCAATACTTATGAAGGATATAATATTTTGTATTAACTATAGCAGGAATCTATGTGTAAAATGTAAATAAAAAGTAACCGCTATTAAACACTAATTTTCATAGATTTTTACATATATCAAATAAATTCATTATACATACAGTTGTTCATTCAATTACAAAAATAGTATTACAGATGTTTTAACATCGACTGCACACAAAGCAAAAAAACAAAATATTGTTACAAAAAGCACCTACAAAAATACAGTATTAAAAACCCACTACATGCAAGAAATAGTTTCATGACTTGCTATTATTCTGTTTTGTTAGCACATACACTGGAACTTCGTTATAAGAGAACGTTATAAATCACCAAAATCTGCCTCTTATATAGAAATTCTCTTATAAAGAGGGCTCGTATGCATATAACCATGTATGACATGCGAGCCCAAAGGATCTCTTATAGAGAGAATTCTCTTATATGGAGGCCTCTTATAGCAAGGTTCCAGTGTAACTGTATACATAGTTACAATAGTTTGTGGTATGTATATATATGTACAGTTGCTTGCAAAGGAGTCACCTTAAACTGTTTCGTTTCCAAACGGGCGTACAGGTAAACACTACGGAAGAAGAGGAGAGTCTTTGGTCTGTTGTCTACTCTGTCCGTCTATGGATGCAGGTTGAGCAACAGAGTAAGGCCAGCTAAGTATGTAGTTGTAAAATTTGCTCTACTTAGTTTGACTCTGGATGTTGCTCACAGTACAGTGGGGACACCTTATTACGGCACCCTATAAAGAGGCAAAATCTGGGATATTATAGGGTAACCGGGCGCCATGGAACTAGGGTAGCTGTGCGCATCGGTTGCAAAATCGTATCCGAGCAGTCCTGTTTTCCCGTTCATTATGAGCGAAGCGATATCTAAAATTTGCGACGGACGTGTTCCACCGATTTTGTGGATCTATCTCCTCCTACATCCTAACAACCAAATTTAACATAAAATACATCAATCAAAAGCATATGATGTCAGTTAGTGCATAACGTAAAATCAATTTCATTTAATACCCGGGTTCCTGGAAAATATCCGATATTTGGTATGTACTCCCATAAGAAAGTATCACGGATCATCCACATATTACATTGTTTCAGGCATCCCTACTTTGGGGACCACGTTCCACAAGTCGACCGCGTCCTGCTTTCAAGTGGACCGCGGCCTAATGCTCTTAAAATAATTTACACTAGATATAATCATCTCATCCGTCAAACAAACCATAAGTGCACAATTTAAAATATAATGAACATAGCTTAAAAGCAACAAAAGTGCATAATGTGCTCATGTGTATCCTAAAAATCCCATTTTAAATCTAATAAAATGTATATGTTTGGAATCATATATTTTCTTAGCAGAATAAGGTAAATTGTCTTTATAGTTTTAAGGGCAGCGCAGCTTCAGCTGGATTGCCCTAATAACCTTTGGTGTTTGTGTCCGTGAGTCCGATATGTCACACATTAACTCCAAAACCCGTCATTGGATTTTTTTAAAACGTAGTACATATAGTCTTTGGACAAATAGCTTGGGCATGTTCGTTAATGAGTAGAATCGGGCACGTTGGTTTAGAGTTGCCCATATTGTTCTCCCCGACAACACGATAACTCAAAAACTCGGTATCAGGTTCACTTGCAACTTAGTACACATATTCTGTGGCCAAATAGCTTAGCCCAGTTTGTAAATGAACAGAATTCACAGGGAAATTTTGGTGTTAATAAATCTTCCAAGTGCTGTCTGGATTCTGTACCGATCTTTGGTAATGCAAATAATGTATAGAGCAATTCTGGTGCTCCTTTGATATCTTCGGGAAAATGCTCATAGAGATGTAGTAATTGAATCTGAGACTCACGGTAGTCTTCCCAATGACCGTTGTTTTTGATCTGCATCTCCGCTTGGGCTCTTCTATTAATTATTTTCTGACGACGGCGTTGTTTACGATAACGTCGTTCTCTTTTCCTTTCTACTTGTGGAGGTTCCTCTGAGCTAGTTGTTCCTTGGAATTGTTTCAGATCCGTAATACTTTTAATAAAATTTTTGTATTGATGGTGCTGTTGTCGTTGATCTCTTTCTTCCTCCGATGATGATGAAGAAGATTTTAGTCTTCCCACTATTTCTCTAGTTACTTTTCGAGTCTTATTTGCACCTGGGATGCGGATGATAATGTCATAATCCACTTCTGAATTGACTTGATAGCTTCCCTCCTCGCTACTTTTAGCATCGTCCTCTTCGCTTGGACTTTTCATTGGCTCAACTGTTGTTGGCGTTGGCTGCTGATTTTCCTCGTCCGAATCTTGTGAATGATCTTGTAAGTTGTCTGAAGCTATTATTAAAATTTCATTATTATTATCTGAATCTAATGGTGGTGGTGGTGCGTCGACCTTAATATCCAGGTTTTCGTGAATATAGAAAGTAACCGTCTCGTATCCCTCTGCATCTTCGTTTATTTGAAGTTGAAACTGATTTTCTGCGGAGATTATTGCTATTTGTTGGTCTTTTTCTTCCTGATTTTGGGGTGGCATAATCACTGTTTCTATTGAATTATCTGATGAATGGCCTGGTGAAATTGAATTATGTGGGCTGATTGGTTTAAAATTAGCTTGTTGTTCTGTTGGCACAATTTCTTGATTTTGGGCATAAAATGTAAGTGACTTATTATATTATTCTTGTCGAGGGATCCTTAGGATTATTCTAAAATCTTTACATTGAAATACATCTACGAAGATCAGTTCACTGATGGTAACAACTTCAATGATTTTAGTGTAGGGATGTTACTAACGTTGAGGACTGCTTTCATACTTGTATCTTTCAACTGCTATACGCACTGCCATTGGCAATGTGTCCCTTTAGTGCTCGAATATGTCTTGTAGTAGTTGTTTTAGTTCTCCTATCCTTCTTTGCTCGTGATATGCTTTCACACAGTCTATCCTCAGAGTGGGTGTGCATTCTCCTTCCAATCGTATTTGTTCTGCTTTCACTAATGGGAGTCCTTGTCGTCGCTTTAAGCGGTTTGATAGCATTCGGGCCGTACCTTCTATGTATAATTCTTTTTCCTAGTTAGGCTTTTTGCCTTGGTAGATATAATAGACTGTATGCGCGGACTTAGCTTGTAGTTGCCCATACTGGACATCCGAATTGATTTCTGTGATATATTAGACATTTCCATTTCTACTGATGCATGATGGTATGGATGTAATTTAATGTATATCGCCGGCAACTTGCTGGTTGTTTAACACATGATGCTAGGCCGCATAGCGTGCATCTATGTAAGGGTGGTTGAAAAGCAGGACATTTTGGAATGTCGTACATCTGTAAATACCTGCTGTGTTCCTCTTGAATGAGACGCAATTCATCTTTTTCCACTTTGTGTGTCTCGCATGTTGGGCATCTCTCTTGTTGGTGGAAAATAGAACACATCCAAGTGTCAGGGTTCGCACTTATATCTTCTATAGCCAATGGATAACCTCGAAAAGGTCGCAAAGTTTGTTTATTATGACATGCGACTAATCTACACTCTGTGCATGCCTGAGGTTTAGTTATTCCTGAACTCTATTGTTTATTTCGGATGGATCTTTCTCTGTGTGCTGCAGAATACATGTAATAAATGGCATCAATCGCTTCTTGGTTTTGCCAAATGAAATCTGGTCCTAATTGAACTGTATAGATACTGTGATCTGATCTGCCCTTCTTACTGTCATCTTGGTTAGGGTCCTTTAGTGGTGGAGATGGTGTATTATTTCTCTTAGCCTTTTTCTTATTCTTCTTCCTCTTTTTCTGTTGTTCCTTGTCTAAGGCTTTGCGTTTTTCTTCTTCTAATGCTTTTTGCTCTGCTTCCGAATCCGATAAACTGGATTCTGAGGAAGAAGATGAACTTTTCGATGAAGATGTAGAAGGCTCTGGTGCTTTTACACGGGGTTGTTCTCTTTCTAATGACGAAGATTCTTTTCTCTTTCACTTGACAGGGCTGCTGGTACTTGACCCTGCTCGCTCAGTGGAATAATCTGCATAGCGTTTCGCCCGGTTTTCCTGGAGTTCCTGTTCTTCGTCCGTCCCATTCTCAGCTGACCCCGTGTTTCCCGAGACTGAAAAAACTCCTCGAGTTCTATAATGTCAATTCTATATGTGGATTTCAATTGCTTATTATCAGGTGGAGTGATGGCAATTGGCCAGTTACCATAGACTTCATTATCAATTACATGTTCCAGACCCGTGTGTGCTGTGTCCACTAAATCCAGGAAACGATATTCTTGGGGATTATTAGGCTGGAATTGCGCGAAGAATAATCCTAGTTGTGCTGATTCACCTTTTTTTGCTGGTTTGTCTGTTAATATGTTAGCCATGACTTCCAATTGCTACCGCAAAAGATTGTCAAACAACCCAAACGGACCAAAGTCAAGTTCGAGATAGGACAGTAACAGTAATCGATATTCTTCGCTGTTCGCATAGCAAAAAACGCTGTGAGTAAATCGCCAACAGGAGGTGTTGGAGTTAATTAATTAAATTAACTGCTCACAACTACAAAAAAGTTTGCAACAATAATATCCGTCGTCAAAAGCAAGACAAACTAATTTCTACTTTGGCAGTGGGAAAACGGGAGAGTCAAGTAAAGCACACGAATGGTTACAAGTGCAACCTCTGCAAACAGGAATTCTCTGCACGAAAGCAATTGACGCAACATAAGTTAATTGCTCATCAACAAAACCCTCTGGAATGTGACGTCTGCCGAAAAAAGTACAGAAGTGTATGAAATTTGAAGATGCACAAACGGAGCGCTCACGAAGGATTTTGCTTCCAGTGTGGCTTGTGCCCAAAAAAGTGCAGTCAACTTCGCCATTTGAGTGGACATATAAGCTAATCAAGCACGAAGGTCTTTGTCACAAATCTGAAATTTGTCTGAAAGAATTTACAACATTGTTTCTCTTGAAGCAACATAAACGGGCAGCACACGATGGCATTCCTCACAAATGTGAATTATGTCCAAAACAATTTTCCCTGTTGTATAATTTAAGGCGACATAAATCAGTAGCTCATGATGGTCGTCGTCACAAATGCAAAACATGTCTGAAAGAGTTTATGCACTTGCAACATTTAAAACGGCACAAATTAACTGTTCATGATGGTGTTTGTTACGAGTGTGAATCATGTCTAGCGACGTTTGCTTATATGCAATCTTTACTCGAGCATAAACGAACAATGCACAATGGTTTTCGTAACACGTGTGACATATGCCAAAAAGATTTCTGCGTGTCTCGATATTTAAATCAGCACAAAATAGCGGTGCATCACGTCTGATGTACCCACATTTTTTTTGCAAAGTCATCGTCGCCTTTGCAAAAAAAATTGAAAAGTGGCGGTAAATTTGCACTTTTCATCTTCAAAAACTGGTTTTATTGTGAAACGAAAAGTGAAGAGTACGTTATAAAGATACGAAAAATTGAAAATTGAAAATGAAAAGTGCGGAGTGCGGAGTAAAGATTGGTGAAATAGGCCCCTGATGATATTCAGCTGTAAGTTTTTTTTGAATTAGCAATTCATTAGCAATAGAATATCTTCTAATAATTTTAATTTACAGGCAAAGTTATGACGGCAATTCCCACAGCCGCGCTCAAGAAAGTCAATCCGCACACGAAATATTTCATCATTGGGGAGGTCGGGCGGTTGGATGCTTGGCGGACTTTGTTGACTCTTGTCCAAATGAGTCCAGCTGAATGAAGCTTGACATGGATTAGACTAATTAAAATTCATTTGGACAAGAGTAAGCAAACTACTAATGAGCATAAGGTCATCAATAATTACGAATAGAATTAATCGGTAGAGCACTGGAAATTGCCAGGGTCATTTAGCAATTTACCAACATCAGAATACTCTATTCTGAATAACCTCGATAGCCTGATCGACCTTTCGTTCAAATATTTATTTATTATTTTCGCTCAAGTAGAGACTGATGACGTGGCAGGGGACAGACTGCCCTGGTCGCAGAAGGGACAGACAACGAAGTTCTCCTGCCCCGCCTTTTTGTGCTCCTTCTGGAAGTGTTCGAAGAGGTTTTTCGTATTCCTAACGATCTTAAAACAGAAGTTACAGCGGAGACAATTATGTCCCGTGACGCAGCACGACGCTGTGGCGGCATTTTCATGAGCTGTGTCGCATTTCTGACAGCGCTTCGCCTTTTTCAGAAACAATTTGTGATTCCTCTGATGAGCCTTATCATCACTGTAGAAATCTGAATCCTGACTCGCCGGATTTTTTTGTTGGCTGCTGCACTCTTGGTGTTCTGCGTTAGTGATACCAATGGTCTGGTCCGGACCAGTTAATTTGGTCTTATTGTGGTCTGGTCTGGTCTGGTCCATGAAATGAATGGTCTGGTCTGGTCCATGAAATGAATGGTCTTGTCTGGTCCATGAAATGAATGGTCTTGTCTGGTCTGGTCCAACATGTCAGACCAGACCAGTGTTAATGATTTGTTGCATGGACCAGACCAGACCATTGGAACATGGTCCAACTTATAATAAGAAATTTAAACACATCTTTTATTAGTATTATAAATTGTCTAAGAGGAAGCCACATCAACCGAACAGAGTCCGAAAGAAACGGCAAAATTTTATCGGAATCTGTTAGGGGGGCCTAACATAACATGTATCTAGCAGGTTTTCCGGTCTCAAAAGGTTAAACATAGCCCCTAATGAATTTTGAAATCGCTATTTTTGCGAGGTTCAAAGTAGAATATCTCGAAATTTGGAAGGACGTCCGAGCTAAAATCTTGTCTCTCCCTGTTATAGGAGGTCAAGTAGTCTGGATCCAATGGCTATTCCAGCCCAACCAGAGGTCACCCGGTCATGTATGATGCATCAATCAAAAGCTGAGGTCAAGCCAGATCGATCTACAGATTCAGAAATGTGAAAAGGTCACCAGGTCACAAGTTGACCTTTCCCACTATGCCCACACTTAGGCAAGTATGGAATACATAACCAAAAGTGCTACAGTGGACAAACGCAATATAGACAAAAATGGCAAGTGCCACTAATGACCTTAATTCAAAAATCAAGGTCACTCATTGACCTTTCAACGAACCTATGCAGAGCTGGCCGGAATAAATTTGTTTTCAACAACTAATGGGCTAGGCATCTTGTTGCATATACGGGTTCAATTTTTTATTTGTAACAAAAGGACGGTTCAAATTTTATTTGCGTGGTGAGCTGGCCCAAATTAATTTTTTCCCAACAATACATCGGCCTGATATGTTGTTGCTTCAAGATTAAACGGTCAAATTTTAATATATGCCAAATGCCGATTCAATTTTAAATATGTAAAAACAAACTGATTTCAACAGACACTACAATTTTATTAATCAAAAGTGTCCAATATAGTAAAGACAGCAAAAGTGATTCAACATGGGTCGTAAAAAGGGACATTCGCAACGCAATCGTCTCGGGCAATTCACATCTCCTTTCCCACCATCCAATGGCAAGTAAACTAATTCACATTACCCAAAATCTTTTTTGTACAATCATCATCATTTTATCATTGTAGTTGCGAGTCCAGGGGTGATGCGAGAGCAGGACCAACAGCAAGTGCAAAAAAAAGTTGAACAGAATTGGCGCAGATCTGCTTGAACAAGGCATGTTTTTGGAACTGTCGGTTATACATTTTGCGGAATTTCTAGAAGACAATCTTCTAGTGGAATAGGTTAATAAGTTTATATTCGATTTATATTTCCTTTTATTTGTGTAATTTTCAAGAAAAATGTGCAAAACTAGCTTTGACTAAAATTAGACGTTTAGGCTTCAAAATGTTGAACGTCTTCCAAGCGGCAACAGAGAAAAAGGTGGGGACGACACTCAATAAAACAAAAAACACCTCTAAAATTGAGTTACATATTGAATTCCTAATTTTAGTATATTAAGCTTAGAGGTGTCCTCAAGTTCGGGTAGTAAGCGATTATTTCGGGACGTATTTGGGTTCGTATCATGTTCGGGTAAATGTTAAAAAATCCATAAGTACATAAATACACAGGGGACTAACCTACAGGGGACTTTTATGGCCGCACGACCAAACGTCGTACTTTGAGCAAATGGTGTTTTGCCTGTTTGTAACTAAACGCTAGACGCTACAACAATTGTAAATGCGACAACAATTGTATTCCCAATGACAGATGTAATGTCGCCTATACAAGTATATGTACTGACAATTTGTTACGTAGATTGAATAATAAATTACGTCACATTTATTCGTTTGGTGATAAAATTATGTGTAATAGTGCAAAAACTACTCACAAAACACAGTCCGTGGAGCGATTAATCATTTCATGGAGTCCTTTAAATACTTTGTTGCTTTAATTTTTGCATGTTTTAGTATTCATATATCAATAACTGTGTACATAATTGCAGTACATTCGTAAATTAGTTGAACAAGCCTCTACTGCTTGTGTGCATGTTTGGCTTGTACGTGTTTTTTTATTGTTTGTAAAATTTATTTATATTCTTTTCCATGACTAGCCTTATAAGGATATTACATATATATGACTTTAACAACAGTAAGTTTTTTGGACCAATCCTAGAAAATCAGTTTTTTATATACATTGGTTAATAAAATCTATAGCCCCAATTTATATTATACATGCAAGTAAACATAGATCTTTTCTTTAAAAGATTGCACAGTTTGATTCCAACAATGTTATTAGCCGTGAATCTTATACTCTGCAATACGAACAAACGTTGCAATTATCCAGAAATTATTGTATAACAAAAGTGTTTGCTCATTATTGAAATTATAATAATACAACAAAGAATAATTAGTGTTTTTATCGCCACATAAAAAAAATCTCGTACGAACGTGACTGCCCCGCTTTATTGTTGGAGTAATAATTTGTTTTAGTTTACATTTGCTTCTTTGTTTTTCTTTACATATACTCATACCACAGGTGCTTGTATTC